>JAJOOE010002744.1:0-23465 GCA_036250405.1 Solanum raphanifolium | reverse complement strand
AAAACTTAAATCAAAATCAAATTAATACTAATGCAAAAAGAAAATCAATTCAACACAAAGAATGACAATAATATTGAATATTTGTTCTTTAGTTTTACATTGGTTTAGACAATTAAAATACATAATCTAATTTTAATTTTTCTTAAATATTTAGTAATGTAACTAATACTTATTAAACTTATTTTAGCATGATTTAGTACTTTTAAATTATGATCATTTTCATTATGACTTTGCAATATTTATTTTATATGATGATTTCATTTTTTTTTATTGAATATTTTTGTGTCATCAGTACTCATCTCATATTGTGTTATTTTTTTAAGAAACACATTAGATAATTGTATTTTGGTTGGACTAAAAAAATATTTGGAGCACAAGTTAATTATATGTTTGTATGCAAACTTTACCAAAAAAATCCAAAAATCTGAAAAAATCCAAGGTTTATTAGTTTGGTTTGATTTATAAATTTAAAAATTCGACACAATGGTTTGGTTTGGTATTTGAAAAACCCGAGATTGAAAAACCTGAAAAAATCCAAATTTTTTTAGTTTGGTTTGGTTTATAAATTTAAAAATTTTACACAAATGGTTTGGTTTGATATTTGAAAAACCCGAACCAACACGGTCATGTACACCCCTAATTATTACCTGTTGTATTGGCTGAGTATGTTAAGTACCACTAATTAACTTCTGAATGGGTGGTTAACTAACTAACAGATTGCTAATCACTGTTACAGTAAAATGACTCTTTTACCCTTACAGAATATGCCTTAAGACTTCAAATTGCTTTAAACAAACTCCCATAACAATTTTTGTCAACGAATTGAATTTGATAATTTCGAGATAAAAATCAATTACATTCAGAACAAATAAGGGGAGTGTATGAGTTAGGATACATACGATCCAAAATAATAACAAAAGCCATAAAAATATGAGGTTCAAATCCTGGTTGTACCGTCAAGCTAAAAACATCGTCGCTAATCAAAATAGTGGTGTGAGTAGTAGCATTAGCTACTTTTCGCGATATATTTGCTACAATATGACCATCTGAATTTGTGATGTTGCAATTTCGCCTACGAAAAGAACCCTCCACTCTGTAATTTTGCCTCCTCTGCCTCTTTTTCATGTCCATGACGTTATTATCCTCTCCCGCAACAAATACTTGAGCTTGGCATGACGAAGTCGTCATGCTTGCTCCCATCATCGCGAACAAAGATGATGGAGGTCTTCTCATTACGAATAAAGGAGTGGATCCGTCATCATCTTCTCCTCCGCTATATCCATTCCATTCATATTGTAATTGTGCGTTCATCTGTTATATATATATGATTCTTAAATTGATTAATGCTTGAATATCGATACTCATCTGAATTTACCAGTAAATTTCATTTAGATACTTGAACTATAGTTTGTTCTAGTTTAGCACCTGAATATATAGTCATGTATATATTCCAGTTAGTCACACAAAATATGACACTTTCTTTAATATACACATCAACATCAATTGAAATATGTTTGATTTACAGTTTACTGAGGCTAACACGTATAATCAAAGGAAGTGATATATTATACATAGTAATGAACACTTGAGAACACGTGTAGAAATTTTAGCAAAAATTTGAATCAGAAGTATCTAGTATCTAATATGAATCATGTATTTAAGAAGTGCTTAAGCGGAACATGTCATAATCCTGAGTGTCTAAATGAAATTGACTAACAAGTTAAAAGGGCTATCGATGTATTCAGTCTTGATTTATAACAAGAAATGAAGATGAAGCATGTACCTGTGGTCTCAATGTTAAGAGAGGTTTACCCTGTGCGTCCATGAGTACTAGTCCACCGGATCGGCTGCCCCGGCTAGCGATGGCCCGATTCTTCCTTCGGGTATAGTTGTCAACCCGAAAAACTAACCTCCCTTGCTTATTGAACACTGTGAATCCATCCGTACCTTGAAAACTCATACTCGATTTCTTCCAAACCGTGAAGATAGACGGGGAATTAACCTGTAGTCTACTTGTTATTACACGAGCTAGACGAGGAAGATGAAGAGGAGGAAGACGATTATTATTATTATATTCGCGATCATCGTCTTTGTTATAAACAAGACGTTTGCATCGCAAATTTTTAGGATGATATGATGGATGAATTTTTGACATGTATGCAAGTAAGATGGTTGTAGTATACTTGCCTTTGTTGATCTCTTAATAAACATAATTAGATTAGAACAAGATTATTATAATTATTACTCCTATTTTATAATATGATTAATATATATAATCTCCCTATTTAGTTTTTGATCTAAACATAGTGGAAGATGACGAGTCTTTGTCGCGTTCGAATGTGTTATAAACTTAGTACGCAAAATATTAATTAACTATTCTAATTAAGAATGTTAATTGGAAGATTATTGGCCATGCTACAAGAATTAATGTATTTATGTGGAAAGAGATACCTATATTATACTCCCTCCGTTTCTAAAAGAATGATCTAGTTTGATTTGACACGGAATTTAATAAAATAAAGAAGACGTTTGAATCTTGTGGTCCTAAATTAAAGTTACGTCAAATGTACAAAATTGCCTTTTAATCTTGTGGCCTTAAATATGCCACGTGGAAAGCTGAAATTAAAATATTACCAAAAAAAGAAAGAAGTGATTCTTTTTTAAACAGAGGGAGCAACTAATTTATGTTTGTTTAATTAGTAATAAGAAATTATTAGTGGATGGTATTAAGTCAAGTGGTTATTAACAATGTTAAATATCAGGATCAAATTGAGGTAGGGCCAGCTGGCCTTATGTCCACTTCCATTATTCCTAGTTACATAAAATAATAATATTATAGGTATAGATCTCTCTAAAGTTTATATTAATCAACTAATTATGATTAATGGTATAGGTTAGTTGCCCACTGGAAGAGTAATCCCCCTATATATTTTGGTCGAAAATATAGGAAGGAAAGAAAGAAGAACACAAAAAATTAACCTTGAGCATATAATTAAGCGCATCCAGAGGAATCTTAGTTGGTTGGTAACCTGAATTCTCGCTTTATTGGTGAGGATTCAATTCTCCATGTTGTAATCCACTCCCACATTTCTGCTTCCCACCCCAAATTTTTAAAGAAAAAAAAAACACATCTAATTCTTGGTTTTTCGATATTGGCTTCCTAATTATATTATTCACGTTCTAGATATGTAAGGGTGTTGAAAATTTGGTTCTTATAGGATGTGTGGTATGTTTATATGATTTGGTGGTCTCCACCTTTCAAGTTAGTTATTACAATTGAGTTAAATCTTAGATTCAATTCTTAACATAATATAAGAATAAATAGAGATCTTAACATTGAATATTACTTACTGCCACCCATTATTAAAGAAAATCTACACGTATTTTGTCCCATAAAAAATCAAAATCACCCGTAAAAAACGTAGGAAGAATATATCTAATAAAATAAATAAGAGTATATTCATGCTTACCCACTTCAACAAATATTACTTTTTTCTTGAGTGGAGTACACATAAAAAAAAATGAATCAATAATATTTTTGTTGGTTTTTCATTCGGGGATTCTACATTGGAGCCTCGACTAAATTAGAATTGTACACTACATGGTTCATGTGGGATAACGCTCCCAACAAGATGTTCTCCTTAATTATCCAAGGTTCGAATCGGAGAACTCTGATTAAATGTGAAATAATCTCACCATTCCACCACAACTCATATTGGTAGAATTGAATATATGTAGTATGAATCAATGACTTATATCAAATATTTGACCGATGAGAAGAAATATTGGACTTGATCTCAGCAAAAGGCCAGAAAAGCAATATGCATCGCCTAAGTTGCTCGGACTCTTCATTTTTGATGCCGCACATGTGTCGACACGATATGGATGTGGGCGTGGGTGTGAGATCCGTATCCGAATTGGTCAACCTATTTTGGGTACTTTGATCAAAATTGATGGGAAAGTCTCGGCAATTTTAATGATTTCTGTAATCAATACAAAAGAGCTAAGGTGAAATTGAAGGAAATGAAATACATTTTATATAGAAATTTCTATGCCACTCCTTTTCCTTTGATCTCCTTTCGGATTCTCCTCAAGTTCTCCACACAATATCTCATAATTTAGGTTTTATAACTCTATGTTTAGATATTTTAATTATTTTTAGGCGAATCCCCGCACTAATATCCGTACATGGATCTATATCTCCGACTCTTTAAAACTAGATTATGAAGGATCCAACATATAGATCCGCACCCGTATCGACACCCGCACTCGAGTCCGAGGCATGGCAACCTTAATTACCAGCCAATTATTACGATTACAACCACCCTGAAGTCTATGTGCTTATATATAGGGTCCTGCTTTCTTATTGGACCAACTCCAATTTGGATTTTACTATTTAATTACCTAATACAGCTCACGCATTTTCCATACTAAAAACCAAGTTTCTACGAAAAACAAAGAAAATTCTAAAATCGAAATGCTTGAAAGTAGTCACACCTAGCTAGAATATTTCTCTCATCGTTAAGGACGAGAGAAAGTTGCTCGGATGGTAAACATCCCTCACTACTTTCAAATCTAAAGTTATGAGTTCGAGTTATCAAAGGAGTAAAGGGAGGGAGTAAAAAGTAAAATAATTGTTAAAAGTAAATTAAATTACATTAATTGAATATTTTAAAATTAAAATTAAAATATTAAAAAATTATACAAAAGTATTATAAATTACAATCTTCTCATGTCAATATAGTAAATTTTTTTCTTATAAATTTAATAGTCAAAATTTTTGTAATTTAAATCTCAAATAAATAAACAAAATATCATATGATTTAGAAGAAAAGAAGTAAATATCGAACGATATGTTTATGAATACCTAAGCCCAATGTTTTGACGTTAGTCCTGGTAATTATTCATGATTCATGATCATTCTCTTCTTAATTAGCTATATCAAGGTTTTTTTTAGTATTTCATTCTGTGTTCGATATTTATATTGAAGTTCAATTAATTTAAATTCACGTTTGATAAGGCTTCATTCAGAGGGTAACACTCTTTATAAAAAGAATTTCATACTCATATTTCAAACTTGAAACCTCTGATTAAGGAAGAAACAACCTAATACAAGGTTAATGCTTTACTCTTGGTCTTGTGTACCGCTTGCGCATTTGTTGTTGTTTTCTTATTTGTCTTTACTGAAGGTGGATTCCTCATAAAGTAATAAATTACCACTAGGGCGGCTTAACAAACATGAAGATGTGAAACTAAATCTTAAAAAACTAGATATCCAAATTATGTGACATAATTGAAATTTAGAAAATTATTATTTTTTAAATTATTGTTTTGAAATATTTTTAGTTTTTATTTATCGTAATTTATTGTAATTTTATATTATTTTTAAATAATATATATTACTTCATGTGTTTAATTTACGTGGCACTAGAGCTGTCAAAATGGGTTTGGCCCGTTAATTCAGCCCAACCCAACCCTTAAAATAAGTAGTGTTGGACCTAATTTTTGCCCATTTAGGAACGAGGCTTTTTAGCCCAGTCTTATTTGGCCCGCTAGCCTCGTATGCTCAACCCGCTAGCCTTAGAGCCCAACCTGTGGGCTATGAATGTTAAAAATATTTATTATACATATTTTAGTAGTCTTTACTTGTAAAGATTTTCTCAAAAAATATTTAAAAAAGTATGAAATCAAGTGCAACTCATTTGCATATCTCTTACATTTTACGGCCATTAGCCCACTAACATCAAGTCTACTTTTATTTTTAAATTTTCCATTTCCTCTTTGTTGTCTTGTTTATGAAAAAAGTGATCATGTAATATTTTTTGCTCGGATGAATCTTACGATGATGTATCTTGATTATTATGTATTTTTGTAAGTATTCATTGAAGTGTGTAATTCATAAATGAATTTTTGTATGTATTGATCAGACATCAATGTTCGATACTCTTTGATAATCTTTCTAAGACACCAATGTTGTTCATTTTTTGGTTGAAGGGTCGACCTGTCCTAACCCGTGGCCCGCTTAGGACTGGGTTGTGCTACTATTTTATAGGTCCTTTAACTAAAAGGGTCAGCTAGTCCTAACCCATTTAACTCTCTAGCCCGTTAGAGTTGGATTTGGTTGGGTCAACCCATTTTGACAGCTCTACGTGGCACTGATAGGATTTTAAGAGTCCATCAAATTTAAGTTGTTAATTATTGTGATTTTCATGTCATTTTTCAAATAATATATGTTACTTGCTCTATCCTAATTTATGTTGCATCAATAGAATTTCGAGAGTCAATCAAATTTTTTATGACTATTAAAATTTAAACATTTTAAGTTATTGATTATTGTGATTTATAAGATTTTTTAAATATTCAAAAAAGGCTAAAAAGAAAAAAAATTATAACAAAAAATATTAAAATTACATAAATACTTTTGACTAGAAACACGCATGTCAATCAAGAGATGCACTTCTACACTTTTCTATAGAGTAGTAAAGTAAACTAATATCTTTAGTTTTTCTTTAAAGATATTTAAATATTCAAAAAGGCTAAAACAAAAAAATATTATAACAAAAAATATAAAAAATATATAAATACCTTTGACTAAAAATATATATGTCGATCAAAAGATGCTGCTTCTACACTTCTCTATATAGTAGTTAATATCTTTAGTTTTTTATTTTTTTGGTAAAGAAAGAATTTTTACCAAAAGTGAATAGTTATATGTCAAACAGAGTTGACCCACATAAAATTCTTTCTTTACCAAAAAAATAAAAATAAAGATATTACTTTACTTACTACTATATAGAGAAGTGTAAAAGCAGCATCTCTTGATCGACATATATGTTTCTAGTCAAAAGTATTTATACACTTTTATATAACTTAAGACTCCTTTTTGTAAGTCAGTAGGACATCGTAGTAGGATGTACTTAAAGGACTCCTTGTAATATTCAATTTATTCTATTTATGTAAATTTCAAGAAATTTGTATTATTTCTGTTACCTGCTTTAAATAAAGTCAAGGACATCCTACTACGATGTCCCAATGACTTACACTTTGCACAGGGATGGCTTTTTAAAATTTGTAGTCGAAAACACTTATTGATCATTTGAATAACTAGAAATTAATTCATATCTTTTTTAAGGGTAAAAAGAGAATTATTAAATTTAAATGTTTTCGGTTATAAAAATGTGATATTCTTTTTAAAACGGACTAAAAAATAAAGTATATTACATAAATTGAGATAAAGGAAGTATACCATAGTAGTGCGGGCATGGTTAGTCATCTATTTACCGTGGAATTCTTGTGGAACGTGTGTGTTGTGAACCAAGTTGACCCTGTAAGGGCCTATGAGCTAAAAATGATAAATGAGACTGATTCAGTTCTAACTATTGAGTCGAATAAAATATTAGAGAGTTATATTTGAATCCACACTCAATTACCATTTGTTAAAAAGGACTAGGAGTTTGAAAGAACGGTTATGCAAATTGTTATGGAGTATTTGTATTTCCTCATCCCTTTTCTTTTGAGTTCTACTTCTCATCCTTTTCTTCTATCTGTGTTCTTCAATTCCCCTTTTAGTTCTTAAATTCCTTTGTAATTCTAATTACGAGTTAGTGCAATATATTTATCGGTTGTTTGAGTTAAATTTGTGTTTGTCTAGTTATTGAGTTTGTTTCAGTGTGGGATGAAAGTAAGGAGGGTATTGGTAGCTAGCCGGGGAGGATCTAAAAGCTCGTTTATGCGTTCACGTGAACCCAACAATTTTGTGTATATAGATATAT
Organism: Solanum raphanifolium; assembly: GCA_036250405.1. Lineage (NCBI taxonomy): Eukaryota > Viridiplantae > Streptophyta > Magnoliopsida > Solanales > Solanaceae > Solanum > Solanum raphanifolium. Next base: position 15,693 of record JAJOOE010002744.1, on the reverse strand, counting down.
ATATGTTAAGAAATCAACAAAATATTATAAATATTTGACACTGAATCCAATCACAATCATAGTATTAACTTGAGATCGTTAAAGAAAATCATAAATTTCAAATACTGAATACGTCTGGTTAAGGCTTAGAGCAGAGGAGTAGCACAAGAGGTACAATTACAAGTCTTAGGTACAAAAGCACAAACTCCGTAAGGCTTATTAGGGAGTTGACAGTCTATAACAAAGCAACAAGGCAAGCTTGTACAGTTACTGGGCTCTGCCTCTGCCTCTGTCTCCGCCGCGGACACACAACACTTGCAAGCCAGACATAGCTGAAAAGGCTGCTGTTGTTGCGACCATAACCACGTCTTGTTAGACTTATTATAATTATTAGCTGCTAATTCCATTTCCAGCTCCTGAGATGCTGTTACTGGTCTGTATTCTGTATCGCGATGCAGGGGCTCTAATCGTTTACCCATGGATACTGATAATGATGTCTCATCTTGCTTCAAATCATCGTCATTGGACTCAATACCAAGATTAGTCACATGAGAGCCTGAACAATGTCGTTACAAACGAATTACCAATATACATCGTTCAGTAATATCAGGTCAATCAAAGGATATGTAAAACTAAACGTCTCTTTTGATACATTTTACGTATCTTTAGTTTAAGATGCAGAAGATTTAAAAGTATTCTTTACTTTTCTAAACCTCATCCAAGTCAAAATCAGACAAACAAATTGAAACAGACAGAGTTTAAATATAGCTTTGCAACTAAACTACTATCAAAGAGTTAGTTACCTCTAGCTGAAACCATCATAACCAAACAATAGAACAAGATAACAAGAATTACTCGCAGTGATGATAGTTTTACAAGATTTTGAGCGAGCGATTTCTGCATGATTCCCGATAGTACGAGTAGAGGAGCAACCACATCAACTGCAGACCAAAAGATAAGAGTAGTACTTGTAAGTTGTATCAATTGTTCCTAAATTTTTGCGAGTTGTAAGAGCAATAAAAAAGCTTATTGGTAAAGTGGTTGATCAAGGAATATATTCTAACTTTGATTGAACTCCATTCTCCATCTACATCTATGACAGTTGGAAAATTCTCTATCACAAATAGAACAAATTTAAACACTTTTATTGATTCCTAAAGAATAAACTAAACACTATATCTTAGAAAAATGTTCTGCCTTATCTCCTCTGTTTCTATCTGTTGGAAATAATTATTGGATCGGGTCCACTCATAAGGGACACTAATTAAGCCCATTAACCTTATCCCTTATGAAGTTATTGGTTTACTGATAATGATCTATTAGTTTAGCGATTTTGGTAATGGTTTAGATTTTTTTATTTATCGGATTATCGGTTTTTAACGGTTTGACTTTTTTTTTTAACGGACAGGTTAGCTGATAACCAGTAGTAAATTAAATAATTATATTTATACCATATGGTATATAAAGTCATTGACTTAAAATTTAGTTTCTTACCTTTATTTCTGGTTGTCTCAACCTCTCAATTATTCTACAATGTGACAGTATTTGCTTTTGAATAAGATATATTCTTGTTTCCTAAGTGAATTTCAATAATTTATTTTTTGTGTTAAATCTCAACGATTAAACCAATAACTGAATCGATAACCGATAATCCAATCAATAACGATAGATAACCGATAATCCAATATCTTAGTGGTCCTATAACAGTTTGTCTTGTTTATAAAGTGATAACTGATATATCAGATTAATAGACTTCATAAATGAACAGAACCAGCCGGTACACAGTCCTATTATAAAGTAATAATGATACCATGAAGTCTATTTTGACCAGGAAATAATGAAATTATGAAGTCTATTTGTATTGGACAATGATAATGTTGGTAGCATTTTGTGGAAACAATTTTTAACTAACCTATACATACATTGGGACTAAAAATATAAAACGGAGGATGTTGGAAAATGGTACACTTAATGCAGATTTTTCAGTCAAAACAAAATTTAGTGTAATGATTTTTGGATGTGATTTCTGTCGAGTACTACTGACAGTTCTAAAATTGGTTAGAGTCTAAGCTAACATATTTAGAGGGTAAGTGAACGTAGACCGCTATCTTATGGAGGCATAGAGGTTGTTTTCAAAGAATCTTCAATATGAATACAATAACTCAAAGTAGGTATGAAATGGAAAAACAACAGTGAAGAAATCATATCAACTAATAGAAAAATAGTAGCAACAACAAAATAGTGTGATAATCGTAATATCATAAACAACAGATGATGATAGAAATAAAAAGCATGATAACATTCCACTATCTACTAATCTTTTATCATAATTCACGACTTTCACACCTTCTTATCTATGATCATGTCGTCGGTAAGGTGAAGCAGTGTTTTAGAACCAACGAAATAACAAAAAAATTATTATTTTATAGTCAGAGATTAACCTGCGAGACACGTTCATAGAGACTAGCTGTTATTATAAAAGCATGAATACAAATATTGATTGACCAAAATATCCTTCACCTTTATACCCTTTATTAATCATATAATGTCCATATAACAATAATGTACAAAAAAGTGAAAGTGCCGGAGAAATTTCAGAATGGTTAGGATATGCAATTGATAGGGTTAACAAAATAGGAACATGAAGTTGGATTTGACTCTCTAAATATTTAATTAACTAATATCGATTAAAGATTTAACACTCTTTGTTAATGTATATAATTATTGCCCCTAAAGTTATTTTTGTTTCGACGGCATGACGACCATGCTAATAAATAGTATGATTATCGTGAAATCTTATATCTATCCATATTATTAAAAAAAATTATTTTTTCAAATAAAAAGACAAATATGAATTCATACATCTCAAGTTGAATATCTATTTATTTTATGGTAAGTCAATTTTCTTAACTTTCTAGATAAATAATGAAACCACAATGAAAGTATATTTAGTAAATATATTATTAATATTGGCCATATTTGTTGCATTCAGTAGAAGAGGAGTAGGCCAGGACACATAATATATGAGCTACTGTGAATCTCCAAAAAGACAAAGTATTCAGTTTTTTTTAATGTGGTTTGCACAACTCAAATAATCGGTATATATACACATACATATATATATGTTATTTTCTTTGTTCCAATTTATATGATATTAATAAAGTTTCAAGAGTCAATTTTTTTTATGTGTTTTAAATATTTTAAGTTATTAATATGATGATGTATAATATTTTTTACGTAATTTTCAAATATATAAAAGACCTAAAAAAATAAGATAAACAAATTAAAATTAAGCCACAGAAAATGGCAAAAATTCCCTTAGATGCCTGCTTTGGCATCTACACGGAGGGTTACCTTTGCTTCGAACAAGCTATATTCAGTTGCTTACAATTGTGATTTTTGTACTGGTTCAATTTTATCCTATATGCACGATAGTGTATAAATATGTATATACATTAAAACTTTTTTCATAACTTAAAATTAGTTATTTCTTCATAATATACATGTTAAATATTGTTTAAAGACTTTTATATCCTTCATAATTTTTTTTAATTAAGGTTAAAATTGTAATCATCTAAACATATTATCCAGATTCTTAGAATACATATTTTTTAGACCTACAAGAATTCTTTGTATCTTATATTCCTCTTCGCATGTGCCTGCACTCTGCCCTTCGCCTGCACCGCCTACGCCACCGTCTGCACCTGCACAACCTGCGCCTGGGCCTGGACCGCCTGCGTCTTGGCCTGTGCCGCCACCTTCCGTGCATATATCGCACTATATGTTTCTTTATTGTAACATTATTGGACATTTCTTAATTGTTCAAATTTGCAAGTATCAAAATGTGTAAGTGTGGTGGAGTTTATAGTTTTAATAAAAATATGTTATCTCTATTGTCTTCAATAAAAAAAACTTGTCGTCTCTGGCGCCTTCGTCTCGCACTTCAACTTCTTTTCCAATCTTGTTTTTAAACCTAAATCCTCTCCCGTTTTTCTATTTTGTTTTTATTTTTGATTTGTTTTGTTCTTAGGTTTAGATTTATTAACTTCACATTGTATTATTGTTATTTAAAGAACTAAGGATTACTCTAAGTTAATAAGATGTTAGCCACATATTTGAAATATATTACCTTAGATGTTAACTGTCGTAAAACATTATTTATTGATACAAAGATTTGAATTGTTTAATTCAAAGTTCTAAAATATTTCAGATAAAATGTAAATGATTTTTTAATATGTAAGCTTTGTACTTTTTTTAAATTATTATTTATTACAATTTTCATGTGATAACCCTCCCGGTCATTTCTGTGTAAATTCCTTATTTTCGCCATTTCGAGCATTCTTATAGCGACCCTAAGTCATTTATGAGTTTGTTGGGACTGATAGCTCGGTCACTTGGTCGTTTGTTTGATTTTTATGTGAGTTTTCGAGACGGCCTCAGAATGCAACTCTAATAGTTTCATCAGCTTCGAAAGGGTAATTTTAGGCTAGTGGTATGGTTGGCATGGACTTCGAGGCTTCCGGTTCGAGTTTGTGTCATTAGGCTTTTTTTTCTTCCTTTTTTGCTCTTTATGAAGATAAGAATGGTAAGACAACTTCTACCACTCTGTCTGTCTTAAATTATTCGTCGTATTTTTTTTACACCGTCTCTTAAAAAATATTAATTAGAAGGGTTTTTAAATTATTTTACTCTTATTTACGTATTTCTTATTTGAACTAGGTAAGATTAATTAAAAATTACCTTATTTAATACAAATATTTCCTCTTTGATTAAGAGTCTGTTTGACATTGCTGCTAAAAACTACTTATTTTTAGAAGCGTTTGTTTTTAAAAAATAGCTTTAAAAAAAAAACAATTTGTGTTTGGCCAATTCATTTGAAAGGTGCTTTTGATAAGCAATTTGTGTTTGACTAATTTTCTTTAAAAAGTGTTTTTGAGAGTCAAATTACGAAAAAATGGTAAAGTATTGATGTACTTTTAATATTAAGATTATTTTATAGAGAGGGACTATTTTAAACATCTAATACATAAACTTTAATTACATTTTTAATTTAATTATTTGAAATGTATATATTCAAATTTTCAATCAAGATTGTACATAGATAAATATTGTTGATTTTTTTAAAAGAAGAATCTTTTTTTTGTTATTTATTACCTATTTTTGGATTCAATCTTAGCTATTGTCCTCTTTTTATTTTTTATTTTTTTATAATACTCTAATGTTTTAAAAATTCAAACTAAAATAAAATAATACGTAAATTAAGAAAATAATATTTGTTATTTGTTACTTTTTTGGGAGGGTCTAAATGTTTAATTGTTATTTTTTCTCCTTTTTAATCCTACAAAAATATCGTTGTTACTTTCATTTATAGTTCTGTAAAATAATATATAAAGTAATATATACAATTTAATATATGAATAATAATAATATAAAGCATAAATAAAATAAAAATTTATTATATAAAAATAAAAACTAAAATTCTTGAATAAAAATCAACCAAACTTATGAGATATGTTGATTAATTAATAAGGGATATATTGATAAATATGTATATATGTAAGTGATATTTTAGTCTTAAAAAAATTAATTTTCTATTTCTACTTCTGCCTTTTTTAAAAAGCATAAATTTTTAGCTTTTTGCCAACAACAAAAAAAACTACTTCTGCTTCGATTTAAAAGCAGTTTTAAGAATTTTTCAAACACTTAATTTCTCAAAATAAGTGTTTTTCTAAAAAAAAAAAAAATACTTCTGACCTCCCAACAACAATGCCAAACATGCTCTAATTTTGAGTATGTTTTCTATTTTTCCATGTGTTTTAGTTCACTCAAGTAAGATTATAGTATCAAAATTTTGTATGTGATAACAAATTTTATAGCTAATAGGTCTTTTAGTTAATTGAAATACTCTAAATCTTTACATAGAGGTAGAGTCCTAATAAACATTAACTTTGAGACACCAATTTAGGTGCAAACATTATTACATATTTTAGCAGTATAATAATATTTTATATAAAAAGAGATTTTGAAATAATAAACATTAACATTGTAATACAGATTTAGTGGTAAAACTACCGTGTTTTTAGTCCCTTGATAGACTTTATCTATCAAAAAGGGCCACCTCAGCCCTACCCGACCCAAGCCTCGCTGGTTTGGGAATTTGATGGGCTAGAGCGGGCCAATCCTTCATTTGGAAAGGCCTGAAAATGCCCAACCCAATCCAACTCTTGAAGGGCTGCGGGGAGGGATGGGCTAGCCCTGCATTTTTTATTTTCGAATTTGTCCTGGAAGCGGTAGAACTGATGAAACTACGTGAAACCCTCACAAGGGTTTATGCAAAAAAAAAGGGCAAATCCTTCTAAGTTGTACACGAAGATATGGAAAGAGACATTTTTTTGTAAGCAACAGAAGCCAAGCTTATGGAATTGTTGATTTTGTAGCGGTTCAAGGAAAATAACAAGCAAATCTGTGATTTAAAATTTTTATCTTCGAATTAAATATTCTATTAAATAGAAGTAATTCATCATCATTCGGTTAGGATCAACCTAAACCAACACATCATATTATGTATACGATTCAACATGCCAACTATTAAACAACTTACACTACTGACTTGACGTATCTGGGCGCTTCATCCAATACTAAGCGTCCACAGTCGTTCAATAGTAATATAACCCAACTAGTGAGTTGGGTTCGAGTCCCAAGGGAGTAGTTTGTAATCGAGAATTAAGAGAAAAACAAGAAATTCGCTCAAGTCATTTATAGCTAAAGACTTATACGGAGAAAAATATATCAAATTAAAGGATGACACAAGTGTCAATTATCGAAGGAGTTTTTGTAGTCAATTATCAACTAGAAGCAACAAATAAAATAGAAATATGAATATGGAGACGAGATTCTTGGGATGTGATAGGAATATTGGCTAAAATAAACAATCGAGTAAATGCTATTGATAGTAAATTGCTGTAAATTAGTAACTAAGCTAGACTTTAGTGGGGGTAAATTTTCCCTCGAACAATTTACCCCGAATCAAATCGATTTCTCTCGAACATCAATAAGCGGCAATGCAGATCACCCTTCGCCTTAGTCCATTCACTCTCTCAAGTTGAATGTGTGGGAAAGGGTTTAGGATTCACTCTCTAGGGCTGAACCCATGACAACCCAATAACCACAGACTATCGATTCAGTAGTTTTGGTTTTAAAATCTCTCTCGAGCAAGTCAAAAACACGAAGATAAAATTGTATTTGCAACTGCAACCCCATTAAATTCAAATACAACTACTGAACGAAATCACCTTTAAACAACAAATTAACTATCTATTAGCAATACCCAGCAGTAAATTCAACCCATATTCACATAATCACACCCCAAGAATTGAGGTTTTAGCTAGACATAGTAAAGAGATAGAAATCGATACCGAAAAATGTTTCCATCACACGTCAAAAAAGAAGAATCTTCAATACCCACTTCCAATTGCTTAGAAAATAGAAATTTTCAAATCTTCAAAGCTAAGGAACAAAGTCTCCAAAACTCTAAGTTCTAAAAACTGAATAACTCAAAAAATTGGTTTATGAATTGTAAAACTCATTTCTAAACTAAAGATTCAAACAAGTATTTATAGTTGTCAAAAAAATGTGCTGTGAAGGACCACTCGGCGTAGTTAATCGGGATCGCCGATCTACCCGGCGATCCGCCCTTTGGTCTGGTTCATTGCCTTTCTGCATTGGCCTTTAGCAAATTCAAGTTCTATAACATTGGGCGATGGAGTACTGCATCGCGGAATCGTTCGGTGACTCGCCGATTGCTCCTTTATCTCGCTGACTCGATGTTCTCCTTCAGAGCTTGGCACATTGGAACATTAGGCGAGATCATAGCCATTTGGCGACTCGCCTAATGGTTTAGGCGATCCTCATGCTGTCTTTTCTTTGTTCTTTTCAACTGCCTTGTTCCTTTTTGCCCAATAATGTCCATGCTTAGTCTCTAACTCCAAATATCTGAAACTCAAGGATTTTCATCAGTTATTGAGACAAAATATGCATTTGAGGACACTAAATCTATCAAAATAAATCTCTAAAAGAGTCCAAATCGTGGACTCCTCAACACCCCCAACTTAAACTTTTGCTTGTCCTCAAGTAAAACTCAAATTCAGTAGTTCAAAAAGGATGTTTCAAACAGTGCTACACAAGACTCAATCATGAATGCACACAAAAAAACTCAACTTACTCGTGCAAGGATCAATTGTGTACTCAAAGATTCAAGTTGTGACTCACCATTACCAAAGAATCTCAAGCTCACTATACCTGCTTCAAATGCAAGTTCAAGCTCAACAAAGGTATTCAAATGTCCTCACACAAAGAATGATTCCATATTCACTCAATGGTTCAATCATTTAACGTTTCGGAATCAAGATCATCAAGATCAACAAGATCAACAATCACACTCATAAAGATAAACACAATGCATAATTTCACCCATAGGTTTGCCCTTATTTTCCAATTGACTTTTGCTTCAGCTCATTCAAGATCAAAAAGGTCTTTTCAAGGCTTGTAATGGAGCTGAGTGTAATGGTATGGTCATTTAGGCTCATAGGCTGAAATCCTCATGAAATGTGATGTGAACAACACTTTCTTTCCTTCTCTTTATCATTTTCATTCAAGCTCAAAAGTCACCTCTTATTCATCTTCTATGGGTCATTGGAAACCCTATTTTCATTGTATTTCCACAACCTTATTCCACAACTTTTTCTTTCTTTCTTTCTGTTTTTTTTCTTTTTCAATCTTTTTTTTTATATGGATGGGTTCCATTTTTTTTCAAAGCATGGGCAAAATGGACTTCTTTGCATTTTCTTGATTTGCCTTCTCTTTTCACCACACCCCCAACTTAGGCTTTTGTCCTAAGTTGGCTATTCAAACAAACCACAGATCATGAGGATTATGGGTAATGGGTCAATAAAAGGTAGCAATGCTATCAAGTTTCTTCCAATAAAATATTAAGGCTCAAAGGGTGCTCAAAAGAGGTTCACACACTCACAAGGTAAGCCACAAAAGAGATATAATGTCAAATTGGTTCACACTCTTTAAAGTTGCCTAAGATCAACTCAAGAAATTACATCACTTAGTCAACCGGACCAACGGGGCATATTCTAGGTGTCATCACACATGGTTCACAGTAAGCTCATCACACAAGGCATTGACACCAATGTCAAAAAAGACTTCACACTTTCGCTAGTGTGCAATGTTCATCACAAGGGACTCAATTCAATACTTGGCTTGTCACAACGAGTTGCAAAGAGTTCACATATTGTCTATGCAACTTCAATTTGCCTCGTCGTAGCCGCACATTTATTTTTGTTCTATTATGAGCACTATTCGAGTCATCGGTATAGATCAAAACCGGTACTCAAATTTGCAAGAGAACAGCCACATTCAACGCATACAAGAGGTGGCAAAATTTTTTGGAAGGGTCAAAAATCATTTGCAATTAAAAGCAAGGAGCCATAGGCTCAAGCATCCACAAAAGCAGTGTAAAAACACAATTTTTAGCTCAAAGCCCAAATATAAACAAAATAAGAATTACGAATGACACACAAAAGGTAAGCCTCACCCCACCACAAATAAAAGCATTTGTCTTCAAATGCAAATAAGCTAATAATATCCAAGAATCAAAAGAAATAAAGATAGAGAGGGAGGTAAAAAGGTGATCCTATCTACGCAATCACTCCATCTGTCTGGGCATCGGTTCTCGGTGCATCAGTCTGGTCTCGGGAATTAGTGCACTGAGTTCCTTCAAAAGGAAAAATAGCACCAAATTCACCAGAAGTTGCTACAGGTGTGTCCGCCAAAAAATTTCGAACAGCTGTATAAAGTCACCGGGCCCATGAAGGAATAGAGGGGTCTCAGGGAATAGTCTTCCTTTCAGAAATAGGCCTCTTTCCCTTGCCTTTGTTTCCAGGTGAAGGTTCTTGCTTGCCCTTCTTGGAAGGATTCGACCTCCCTTCATTTAATTTGAAATTTCGTGCTCTTATCTTTCGGGGTGGCGCGATTTTCCCAGTAACTTTTGGTCTAGCTATGTCTGCAAAGCATTGAGACAAAAGTTATCAAATATTCGAACAAAGGCACAGAAAATCAGTTTTAAAGCTATGGCAATTTGGCGATGGGAAAGGTCTTTCGGCGGATCGCCAACGGCTTTCAGCGAGCAAGAATTAGGTCTACGAGAGTTACAGTGCAAAAAGGGTTTAGGGGTGCAGACAAAGGGCGATCAAAAACACTTTCAGCGAGTCGTCGAGTGCCCTCGTTGACCTCAGGCTTCTCGCCAAAAGTTACAGAACCAACATCAAATAAAACATGAAATTAAAGGCGAGATGGGGATATTAGGCGAACTGCCGAGTGGTTCGACGAGCTCAACCCAACTCGCCAAACTACCTAACGTGCCTACTTTCATCCCAACTTCTCGAATTCAACCTCGTAACCCCCCGAAAACAAAATCAAAACATGCACAACTCAAATTCAAACTAGACCTATAACACCCATTGCCCTGAGATACTTAGACTTCTCCCAGTTTTGCCGAATTTGGTCAATTGATGACATTTTCCTTTAAGAATGATGTCACCCGCTCTATCATTAGGCAATTTTCATTGTTTGGCACAAATCCGAGCTACTCAGACTTCACCCAACTAAACCCAACGACATGCAAGCATAACCTCACAAAATTTAAATCATTTCAATGCACAAAAATATGGGATTTCAACAATCAAAACAATACGGGCAAGATTATCAGCATAAAATAGGCATTCAAACATACTAATCCTATTAGAGAGGCCCAACACATGACAATCAAGATAATAATGTTGCAAATGAGTACAATTTCGATGAAAATGAACTCGGGGTTTGGAAAACCAACTTTTTATACCGATTAAGATAAGATTGAAATGCTAGGCGGCAATGTAGTCCAACTCCGAGCACCAATCAACAACTAAAATACTTTTCAAAATGCGACAATATATAAACTAAGGTGCATGTGTGAGTTTGTGAATATTTAAAGAGAGGGAAAGTGAAGGAGTTTGAAAAATATAACCTTTTTGCCTTAAAAACCGTCCAGTGTTTGCCCATTCGGCAACATTAGTCTTACTCGCCGATTCGCTCGGTGAAGCGTCGAGTCGACACTTACCTCGCTAAATTTTTCAGGACTTCCAGTTGATTTGGGGATCCAAACGATAGACTATATTGGGCGACTCGCCAATAATTTCCTGGTTTTCGCCGAAAGTTACAAACTCCAAGTGAAGTTTGTCTTGAGTCCAATGTGGTTTGAGTCGGGGTCGCAGACCCTTTCGGCGATGTGTCGACTGGACCTTTTTCTCGTCAATTTCCCTTTTTCCGAACACTTTCCATAGGTTAACCTGCACAACCAACACACCATTATTTCAAACAAAGAAAGATAAACAAATAAGAAAACTTAGGTTACTTCCCAAGCAGCGCCTTAGTTAACGTCGCGGCACGACACAAGTCCACCTTCAAACCTCATTCTTTGGGCTAGCCATAGTATCACTAGGCAAACCCCCCTGCTGTCTCGGGTTGAGATGAGACGATATATGACCCATTTGGGTGTCCAACTACTTGATTGACATTGAATGTGAGGTGACGGTCTGGCTAAAGGTAGACACATCTTCTTTCATTTCTTTTAAAATCTTGTCTGACCCTTCCACTTTGTTGAGGATACGAGAGAGTATATCATCAGACCTACCACCATCCGAATCCTTTGGCTTTTGGCGCTCGTGGGGAGGTACATACCTATCTTTCTCCCCATCCTTCCAATTAGGATTACGGTCCCTCCATTCACGATCTCAATCTTTCCAACCTTCATCCCTAGCCCAACCTTAGTTACCACCCTGCCTCGGGTAGTTTGAATGATAACCACCGCCTTGGTTGGCTAGAAAATTTACCTTTTCATTACACAATGCCTCAAACTTGGACTCATCCGTATTAGCACACCCGACACCCACGACATTGACACTTTGAGCACCAGGTCCCATGACATTTTTAGACAAAATATCAAGTTGTGTCATGATCTTGACCATGTTTTGGTCCCTCTCTTGGTCCTTCTCCATCTGTTTCTTAGTCATCTTGAATATGAGAGGGGAGACCTGGTCTTCACGGGTATACCACGCCCTGTTTATGGTAGTCATGCCATCTAAGAGCTGAGCCGCTATCACATATGGTTGTTACATTAAACCTCTTGGAGAAAGTTTGTCAGCGACACCCTTATTTACCGAGTCAAGACTCCAGTAAAAATACTGCAGCAACACATTATCAGGCAAGCCATGGGTTGGGCATTGAAGCACCAACTTCTTGAATCGCAACCAAGTTTCGTGTATTGGCTCACCCCCTAAATGCTTAAAGCTCTGAATGCTGTCCAGAAAAGTCATCATCTTTGAGGGAGGGAAAAATCGCACTTGAAATGCGATGATCAACTCCTCCCACGAAGTGATTGATTCACGTGGCAATTCGGCCATCCATTTGCACGTTTCTCCCACCAAAGATAACGAGAGCAACCTTAATCAGACCTATTCTTGGGAGATATTCTTGATGGAGAATGGTCCGCATACATCCACGAAGTTTCTAATGTGCTCATAGAGATCCTCATGAGTCACACCACTGAAAAGCCCTTTTAGTTGCAAAAGTTGCAACATAGTACTCGTGATGTGGAACACCGCATTCCCTTCAGCCGGAGGCAAGCGAATGGGACCAACACCTCCCATGAGATGGGGGTTATTAGCATGAGGCTCGTTGACATCGTTTAGTTTCCAATGTTATCTTGATGGCTTACTTGGCTGCCGTTGCTGCCATTCACACTCATACTTCCTATTTTATTACACAAACAAGCAAAACAAAACTGAAAATTAAGTAAGTATCACAACAACTAACAAGAGAAAAATTCAACTTGAATAAAAATTCTCAATTAACACCACTCCCCGGGAGCGCCGCCATTTTCACTTGATGTATCCGGGCGCTTCATCCAATACTAAGCGTCCACGGTCATTCAATAGTAATATAACCCAACTAGTGAGTTGGGGTCGAGTCCCAAGAGAGTAGTTTGTAATCGAGAATTAAGAGAAAAGCAAGAAATTTGCTCAAGTCATTTATGGTAAAGACTTATACGAAGAAAAACATATCAAATTAAAGGATGACACAAGTGTCAACTATCGAAGGGGGTTTTGTAGTCAATTATCTGCTAGAAGCAGCAAATAAAATAGAAATATGAATATGGAGACGGAATTCTCGGGATGTGATAGGGATATGGGTTAAAATAAATAATCGGGTAAATGCTATTGATGGTAAATTGTTGTAAATTAGTAACTAAGCTAGACTTTAGTGGGGGTAAATTTTCTCTCTAACAATTTACCCCTAATCAAATCGGTTTCTCTTGAACACCAATAAGCGGCAATGAAGCTCAGCCTTCGCCTTAGTCCATTCACTCTCTCGAGCTGAATGTGTGGAAGTGGATTTATGATTCACTCTCTCGAGCTGAATGTGTGGAAGTGGATTTATGATTCACTCTCTCGAGCTGAACCCATGACAACCCAATAAACAAATACTATTGATTCAGTAGTTTTGGTTTTAAAACCTCTCTCTCGAGCAAATAAAAAACACGAAGATAAAATTGTATTTGCAACTACAACCCCATTAAATTCAAACACAACTACTGAACGAAATCACCTTTAAACAACAAGTTAACTATCTATCAGCAATACCCAACAGTAAATTCAACTCATAGTCACATAATCACACCCTAAGAATTGAGGTTTTAGCTAGACATAGTAAAGAGATAAAAATCGTTACCGAAAAATGTTTCCATCAAATAGGTACGATAGATAATGTCTTTACACACGTTAAAGAAGAATAATCTTCAATACCCACTTTCAATTGCTTAGAAAATGGAAATCTTCAAAGCTAAGGAACAAAGTCTCCAAAACTCTAAGTTCTAAAAACTGAATAACTCTAAAAATTGGTTTCTGAATTGTAGAAGTCATTTCTAAACTAAAAATTTAAACAGGTATTTATTGTTGTCAAAAAAATGTGCTGCAAAGGACCACTCGACGAAGTTAGTTGGGATCGCCGATCCACTCAGCGATCCGCCCTTTGGTTTGGTTCATCACCTTTCTATATTGGCGTTCAGTAAATTCAAGTTTTGTAACATTGGGCGATGAAGTACTGCATCGCAAAATTGTTCGGCGACTCGCCAACTGCTCCTTTATCTCTCTGACTCGATTTTCTCCTTCAGAGCTTGGCACACTGGAACATTAGGCGAGACCATATCCATCCAGCGACTCGCCTAATGGTTTAGGCCATCCTCAAGCCGTCTTTTCTTTGTTCTTTTCAGCTGTCTTGTTAATTTTCGCCCAATAGTGTCTATGCTTAGTCTCTAACTCCGAATATCAGTTATTAAGACAAAATATGCATTTGAGGATACTAAATCTATCAAAATAAAGCCTAAAAGAGTCCAAATCGTGGACTCATCAACTACTACAAAAAAGTTTTATCGGCAATTTACTCGAATGGCCAATAAACAAGTCAACTTTATTTTTACCTTCCCTCCAAAACCAAATTCTAAATATTTTGATTTCCCTCGTCCCTGTAGGTAATTCCTCTCTACATCTTTTCTTTCAATTAACTTATTTTTTTCAACTTCCTTTCTGATTAACTTTTCGATCTTTCTTTTGTTTTTTTATTACCTTTTCAAAGTTCAATGAATATGAAGATCAAGGAATTGATTGTGTGTGAACGTAACGAGTGAGTGAAAGTCAATTTAGGGTAAATTTCTTGAACTAGATCGATTTTTGTCATGTATTTACATAATTTTAGTTTCATATGGCATAATACTTATCTAAATTTTTTACGTTTATTTTTTCCAGGCTTGTTTCAATATGGATCAATCTTCATATTAATCGTCTTAGTTCTTATTGGAGTAAGCAATCTCTCTTCTTTAGGTCTTTTTCGATTATACAGTGATGAGTGTCAGTTTGATTTTTAATTTGGTTTTTGTTTTGTACTGATGACGTAATTATAAGAGTCTGGATTTAGCGAATTCATTGGTTCTCATTATATTGCTTGTGATTTAATTTCATTAATTAATTTATACTAAATTATGTTCAGTATATGCGTCTAGAGGACGAACCTCAGAGCCTATTTAGTGTTTGATAAAATGTCATAACAAAGATTGTCACTTGAACAATAATGAAAAATGGGTATGGTGTAGTTCTTTGTTGTTGGAATTATGGTCTCCTTAAATTCAGTAAAAGAAACACGTACTTGCTACATGTTTTTTAACGTTTGATAATTTTGGGAAACAATCTTGTAAATAATAATCAGTTCACAACTTCAAACTACACAATGATTACAGAACTACGTAATCTAAGGAATTATAAACTCTAATCACTTACTACCCAAGACAAAAAAACCCGATTTAAGTCCTCTAAAAATCTTCCAAGTTGCTAGCACTTGTTAGACTCTTCCTACACTCAACACTCAATTGTAGTCAATAACAATTAACTACAATCTTACAAACTTTTTCTCACAAAACTCGTTGCACCCCAAGTAATATACAAAACCCTCTCAAAAACTCTTTGATAGTGTTTTGATGAACTCTCTATGTAAGTGTGCAAACTTCTTTGAAGAAGTATATATATATATATATATATATATATATATATATATATATAT
>JAJOOE010002743.1:0-10575 GCA_036250405.1 Solanum raphanifolium | reverse complement strand
TCTCTTCTGCAGCTCCTCCTTAACCTGATTTTTTTACCAGTCAAATAACTCAGAATGATGATAGAAGCTTAACAAATCATTCAAGAAGACGAAAATTTATACTTCCTTGAAGATTTCTTCTCTGAAATTTGTAACAACTTTGAGGTACTTATAGAATAAAAGTACCACCTTGTTTACATACGCATGTGATCGCCATCTAACAGTGAGCCATTGAGGGCGACCAGATATCTGTAAAGAAAATACGGAAGCACTCTTTATTACAAGGACAACAAAATGATATAGAGAAGTATTCAGATTCAGTATCTTCTATGGACCATATTTAGTGATTGGCTATAAGTCATGTATGAAATATTCTCATTGAACAGTATGTATGAGAATTCTACCTGCAGAAGATGGTGGTTGCGACAAAACGAAAGAATGGTATAAGCAGAAAAGCCCATTACTCCTTCCGAGGGGCAGGACCAAATCAAAGTGCATATTGGAACCTGTGAAACATATGTGTGAATTGCTTGTTGCAAGATTAATATTTTGAATGAACAAAATTGCCTATACACGTAGTAAAATCAAGAACTATGACAGAACAGCAGTCTCACCAGATAAGCTTTCTGAAATAACTCCGAATAGCCATGTGATTGAATAAAATGTCCCAACGTTTCATTGCGATCAATGTCAGGATTGTTTTCCAATGTTTCAAGGTAACTGCAATGCAGTGAGAAACATATTCGTGATGAAACAAACTTCATTGAAGATAGCTCTTTTATTGACACATAAACAAAGAAAATGCACAAAACAGAACAATTTGGTAAATTTCCATCATATACATCATCTTCAAATGAACAATAAAGACTATGCGCTCTAAATTTCTAATGAGATCAGTAAATCAACAAATTGCTCAAACAATAATAGATCAACATGAAATGTAATTGATTACTGGTATGAAGTCACATATATAAAGATAAATAAGTTATTGGTACCTTGTGACGTCCTGCTTGAATTTGCTAATTTCTCTTATCATTTGCCAAAAATACAGATTCAAGACATTCTTCTTCTGTGCAAACAAACTAGAGAATCCATTTTGAGTACCCCATTCACAACCACGGCTTTGGTCCAAGCACACTGAGAAAGACATATCAGAGATCTCCACATCAACTCCAAGGAGCTCAAAAAATTCCATCAGGTTTGGATAAGTTACCTGTCAAATACAGCATCCAAATGATGGGGTAAAAACAACTCTAGCTACAAACGTTTCATTCAACAACACCAATGATTTTACCCATAGAAACTCAAAATGATGGTTTGCCACTATCTAGTTCACTACTAAGAATAGATCAAAACTGAAGATGATTTCAAATCACTAACCTAATAATTATTATCTCGGAAAGTCACTTTCTTTGTTTTAGAAAATTGGAATCAAGAAGAAAGGCGACTTTCTGAAATAATAACTATCATAACTGAGTTTAACATTGATCATATAGTACTTTTTTAGGTTTCTTTTATGACACAACAATATCTTTTGCAACTAACTGCCAAGGCATAATAACTTTTGGACTTTAACATGAAAAGTGTCTCGACAGTTGAAATTCTGAATCCGCCCTTTAAACAAATATCTTATTACATCATGTATCACAACTAGAGCATTTTTACCAAACACATAATTAAGCTAAAAAATACTTATAAAATACCCGAATGAATACTATAAAACCAACGTCAAGATCGGTCAACGGTGACAGTCTTAGCATGGCCGCCGGGATAATTTTCCTTCTCATAAATTACAACTTTGACCCCTGATTTTGCCAATTCATATGCAGCAACTAGTCCACTTATCCTTGCCCCTACCACTGCTACTTCCATTTTTTTTGTCACTTTAGCTTCAATATTGCAACTGCAATAACAATGAAGATCAGAAGAGGTCATTAAATAGGAGCGGGGGTTGGGGGCACTGGTTGGTAAAATTGAAATGTCATGAAACTATTATTTTTCATATGAAAGTCATATTTCTCATTTATAAAAAAAACTTATTTTCCTATAGTTTTTTTTTTGTTTTGTTGTTTTCCTATAGTTAACCAACCAAAATGAAAAAATTGAAAAATATTGTCATACCAAAAGCACACTACCTATATATAATACAAAGTAATTTTCTTAATTTCCCTACTTTTCAAGAACTGAATGAGACTAGAGGAAGGGTTAGAGAAGCGAAAGGGGGTTTACTCCAACCCCTTTCGTCGAAAAAGCACACTAGGAATACAAGGACAAGAATTCTTTTAATGGGATGATCACAAAATCAGCCCATAAAATCACAAACTATAAAAACTTTAGGTACTACATATCACTCATTAGATGTGCATAACCATGAAAATCGTGGTGTTGAGAAAATTAGGTACTACATATCACTTGAGGCTATTGTTGGAGTTGTAGAGACCTTAAAATTTCTGTAGACATTTTGATACATTCTACATATATTAAGTTTAAGTGCACAAGATTCAAAAGTCTTCTTTATTTTCTTAAATTTCGTGTCAAGTCAAATTAAACCAAACAAATAAATAGAAACAGAAAAAGTAGTAAAAGAATACTTAATTAGTGGATGTAGGCATGTGATATTTATGTGAATAATGGAGTTAAATGTTCTTTTTAGGATTAATTTTGATATTTATTTTTTATTTCATTTTAGTAGGTTTTATTTGAAAATTAACAAGTCACAAAAAGAATCACATTTTAAGATAATTTTTTTGGAAAAGGCCACCAATGATAATTTTCCATGCGGAAGATCCCTCTTTTATCCTTGCATAACAAACTTTGGACCACATTTTTCATTAATTTGGACAAAATTTCACCTGCACACAAAGGGGGCATAATTTTTTGCAAATTGAAAAAGGGGACCATTTGGATTCTTGAGGGAAAAAGGTTGAGGCAATTCTTTTTTGGATTATTTTCATTAATGTTACACATGCACTCTTGAATTTTCACTATTAGTATTACACATATTTCTTCTCGAGGATTTATCAGAAACAATCTCTTTATTTTTGAGGTAGGGATGAGATATGTGTATATTTTATCTTCTTCAGATCCCTACTTTGTGAGACTAATTGGATATGTTGTTTTGTCGGTGGTGGAGCCAGGCAAGGCCCCCATTCAACGAAATACACCACTATTCATTCATGATTAAATTTATTTTTTTACGTATATATTATATAATAGATGTGGAACTCCCTTTGACTTCTTTGTATGATTATTTCTTCATATTTTGAACCTCGTGTATGATAAAACTGCAATAATATCTTTTTTAGTCTGGTTAGGTTTGCCTCTTCTGTTCCACTCCAAAACCATATTGTTGCTTCTTTCCTTAGTAATTGAATAGTATCAAATTTCAACCAGCCCTAATTTTTCCTTTATATATCTCAATACAATAACAGTAAATTCCTTGAATAACTTTTATTAGGTAATTGAAAGAAGTTAGCACAATATAGTACAAGAAATTAATCACATAATTCAGCATGAAGCAATGAGACATGATATGTCTTCATTAGGTCTTTCATGCTGTTTTGAGGAACTGATTTATTTGCAAAGACAAAGTTACGATATATAATCCAAACAACCGAACTCTAATAAGCTGAAGGTACAGTAATGTTGTAAGGATCACCAAATGTTGCAACATTTGATAAGCTGAAGGTACAGTGATGTTCTTTGCTAATTTTTGCCTAAATAGAATAGAAGCAGAATCAAATTCAATTCAGTGAATTTTACTTAGTTGATGACTTACCTTTTCAATGAGAATAGACATCTTTCTCAGCTGTGCAACTTTAAGGTCTTCATCCTTACTCTACAAAAAATAAGAAAGAAAATTGGATAACCATGGAATGAGATTAGAGAACAGGGCGGAAATGTAGTGAAACATAAATAACAAAAAAGTGGTCAGCATTTAAAAGCTTGAGAGCTAACCTTGAATATTGCACATGAGTATAGCATCGTCTCATCCATAAAGAGTGAGAAGAGTTCATTACTCTGGAAATAAACAATTAACACCACAATGCTTAGCATCTATACAATGGCATCCCATTTTCCATCATAGCAACTGACAAATTCATGGCCAGGATTGAGTACTTAAATTACCAGGTCATAATGACGAAAGATATTCCTACGAGCCTGAGTAAGGGTGTTTCGATTTGAAACATGACGAATGAAATATGTTGCAGATGACATGGCTGCTGTAAAAATAACTGGTGTCCACCAGCCTCTAGAGCCATGAAAAGTCATAAAGAGCTTTAACATGAGAACAGAAGTTTATATTTCTTGATTCAAAGTCAGTAAACTATTTTACCTCTTCTTGCTAGATGTTCTAACAGATGCTTTCAAATCTCTGTTGGCAATAAATATCTGCAAAAAGAACTCCGGGAAGCTAAGTACCAACCAAAAGCTATTAACGAATATATCGAGTCATTTCCTCACCATGATAAGATTAAGAAGACCTTCGTTTGTTGTGAACCAAACTAACTACATAAGGGCCTATGGGCTGGAAGTGGTGAATGAGACTGGTCCATTTAAGATTATTGGGCTGATTAAAATGTTGGATAGTTTTATTTGGAATCCAGGCCCAACTATCAATGGGTTAAATAGGTCTTTGAGTTAACACAAAAGGGTTATGTGAATTATGATTATGCTTAGACAAAGACTATGCTTCTCATCCCCAATTCTCTCTTAGTTCCCTCATCCCATCTTCTTTATAGCTACTGTTATTGATCGTCTTTTTCATATTGTAATTGCTCAATTTTCGTATGAATCAAAGCTTGTTAGTTTGTTCTCTCTATTGTTGTTGTTGAGTTGAGAAAATCACTACATCCAAGTAGCGTTTGTTACATTCGTTCTTATCAACAAAAGAGAAATCTCCATGAATAAAAGCATCAGCAAGACCTACGTCAGCCCGAGTTGCAACCTGTAAGAGATTGGGAAACTTTTCAATTTTTTTGGGTTAAGTTTTTTATCACTTGTAGGGGCAGAGGAAATTTCATATTACCTTCCAGTAAAACTGCATACTATGAACTCTAAGAGAAACTTTGAGAGAGCATTTCCTCTCCGTGCTGAAAATTGTATCTCCTTCTTCCAACAAGCTGTATATCGAAACATATAAAACCATGATCCAAATATCAAAAATCTCCGAGTAGTAAAATATATCGCAATTCACACACTAGTTTTGTCTTGTAGCATGATTTTCGACTAGTATATGATCTTTAAGCCAAAGATATGGGACAAAAAGAAGTGTACTTTCTAAATAAAGAATGTCATTCTGCATTATGCTACCATTCAAATAGCAAGATCATGAATGTGATAAAATAAGAAATAAATCATGGAAATACACAAATTGTCAGACATGCCTCTGATGCTATTTTGGGATCATCACTCACATTATGCATCCTGTTTGGATGAAACTTTTGAAAAATCTCGTAACGAGAAGGCGTGCGCCTGTTTCAGTCCATGTTGGTAACAATTCCATTTGAAGCAACCACACCTACTTGAGGAGGATCAAAGGTAGACAATCACCCTAGGACTAACAGAGAACTTCAAAAAGTCCAGAGAAAGAAGTTTTATTGTTTCATAGAGTGTGTAATGTGGACTTTTCTTTTGGCCAAGTGGAGTCCATCCTATATAGACATAAGCCTATTTTCCAATATCTAGATACAAGATCATCCTATATAGACATAAGCCTATTATCCATATCTAGATACAAGATCATCCTTGGAGGCAAAGTTTAAACAAGGCATAATACATAAATGTGCCCTTTAACTTGGCCTCAGTTCACGTTTATGTCCTTCAACTTTGAGTGTACGTGCACAAGTAGACACTTAAACATGTACAAAGTTGAACAAGTAAAGGCATGAATAATACACATAGAACACCACATAGACTCAAAGTACCATGTACGATGTCACCTAGGACGTGTGTGTCTATTGTTCAACTTTATATAAGTTTAAGTGTTTACTTGTACACACACAAAGTTGAAAAGGCATAAATGTGAGCTGATGCTAAGTCGAAAGACATATTTATGTATTATGCATTTAAACAAGTGGTGGTAATTTCTTTGCATAGTTGATCATTTGCCTTTGTGAACTTGCTTGGTTCAATCCCTCCTATAAATAGGGCTGTTGCTATTCTCTTCAAACACACCAATTCAAGAGCATTTTGTTCTCTCAAGTCTCATCTTTCTCCTCCTCCTCCTTCACCGAGAGTATTTCGTAACAAAGTGAGTGTTGGAAAATACTTATACGAACCTCTTCTTTGGAGTGATCTTGTGAGGCTATTCTCCCGGGATTTTTTAGGTTAATTAGAGTATTATCTCTAATCATGTACTCTATGTTGTACAGTGAAATTGCTCCTCTCCACTTGTGGACGTATTGACTACCCTGTCGTCCATCTAAGTAATTCCATATTTGACTTAATACTATAATGGATTATGGATAGGATCGTAGGGTACTAATCTATTGAACCTTCGGAAATTGGATTTATTAGCATTGAACACATAATATAGAAAAATGCAGGATATAAGGCATAAAAATTTGAGATATTCATATGAAAATTTGTAGTACTAAATCCAATATCTAATACAAAATTTATAAATTTTAAAAATAAAATGAAAAACTCAATTCAAAATCCAAAAATTCAAAAAAAAAGATGGATTTTTCGATTTGAATTTGAAACAGCAGATTTTTCTCATAAGTAATTTCAGCTTTGAGTCATCTTTGCTTTTACCATTTTCAGTCAGAAAGTTGCAAAATTTCATCTTGAGCAAACGGTCCAAACCACACTTAAAGTATTTCGATTTTATGAATTTTATACTTGAATTATCAGGCGTCTGAGTTTCCTACCTAAATTATCAATAAATATTTATCGAAATACATCTGAACTATAGGTTGTTTGGGTTTCATACCTGAAATTTCAAGTAGAAAAAGTGAATAATTGATAGTTCAAGTGTATTTCGATAAACATTTGGCGATAGTCGCTACAAGAAAAATTGTTTGTAGCAGCAACAACAAATATACACATTAACAAAGAGTGCTTAGCTTTTATCCGGCATTAGTTAATTGCCATTGGATACAATTTTACTATAGGCTTTAGGGACATTTACAAAAAGTGTTAATTACCTCTAAAAATACATATTTAGCTGCAATTAAGATATTGTCATTAATCAATTACCGCTAACGATCATTTTTGGTGTAGTGAGTTCAGGTAGAAAATTCACACGCCTCATAGTTCAGGTATAAATCTAAAAAAAACGAGATATTTTAAATATGTTTTTAATTCTTAACTCTGAAAACAACAATATATTCAGTATAATTCCAGGAGATCTAAAAATATGACAAGTAATCCCAATTTTAATAACAAAATAGAAACGAATTTCCAAACAAGCCACATGAGTTGGAAGCTATACATATGAGAGATAAAAAGTCTTTAGATAGTTGAAAAATAAGGTATAAGCAAGTCTCCAAACATTAAATTTTGTCCACCATCCCTAACGTTGGTAAAAAAGAGAGTAAAGTAACTAATACTCCCTCCATCTCGATTTGTTTGTCCTGTTTTTCTTTTTAATTCATTTAAAAACGAATGTCTCTTTTTATTGGCAACTTGTTGATTCTAACTTTCTACGTAACATGTTTAAGAACACAAAATTAAAGGACATTTTGATACATTCATTACTAAAAAAATCACTATTTTCCTATGAAAATTTTTCACTGAAAAATGTTCACGGGCTAATCGAATTAATATTTTGACTGAAACAATGAGAAAATAAAAAAAAGTAATGCAGATGAAAAAATTAGGAATCTGTTTTTCACCATGTGTTTTCATAGTGAGTTGGTAATTAAGTGGAAAATCATGTTTTATAACACAATTTTTTTATTCATGGTGAAAAAACATTTGTTTCTAGTCGTATGTGATTTGACATATCTTTAATTTAAGACAATAATATTCAAAAGTCTTCTCTATTTTTTTTTAACTTCGCATAAAACAACATACGAACAAATTGAAATGGATAGAGTATAAAAGTCACAACCCTAATGCAAAACCCTAAATCAACAAATACATTAAAGTCAATAAGGACCAACACATCAACCAAAACACTTGAAAATGTATATAAAAGTTACAGAAAAAGGCCACTCCATATTTAGGGCCACCCCCTCAAGCACATGCAACAATAACACATAAAGTTAAAAGTCAAAATTAAAGTCACAAGCTCCATATGGAACTGAACTTGTTTTTTTTTTTTTTTTTTTTAATCGCAAATGAATACAAGCAATATAAGAATAACAAATACAAGTGATATAACTTGTATTTGCCCGTGTGTATCGAATATAGCCTGCATCAGACTGTGTATTAATCCGTTGATACAACATATGTATTCGATGAATACAACATGTATCTAGCATATATCTTCTCTCTTTCCCAAATCTCGTTCGCCTCTCGCCTCTTGTCTCTTGCTATAATCATCATATCATCATAAATTACTAAAAGTCGGAACAAAAAAAGTTGAAAGTTGAAATATCATTTTGCCCCTACACTAAATTAAAATATAATAAAATATTTAGTTAATTACATGTTTAAATATTAGTGATAATCAATTACTCCCTCTTTCCCTAATTACTTGTCCACATTTCCTTTTTTAGTTGTCCCTAATTACTTGTCCATTTTGACAAATCAAGAAAGGACAAAATCTTGTTACCTATTATACCCTCAATTAATTACTTTGAAAAAGGTAGAACTTCTTGAAAATCTTAAACTTTTAATCATCTACTTCATAATTAATATGGGTAAAAAGGTAAACTCACTATGTCAATTATTGTTTTATTAATAGGTGTGTCAATTCAAAAGTGGACAAGTAATTAGGTATAGAGGGAGTACTACATTGAGTAAATGGAGAGTTCATGTGTTCAAAGGAGGATTTTTTACTCTTCCAGATTTTAATGGAGGTTCATTGCATATATTTAATATTTTTAAAGTTGTTCTCTTTTATCTATTCTAGCCCTTTGAAACCTTCAAATATTTAATTTAAAACTTTATAATGTCTTTTGATATTCCTCTATTTTTATCTATATATCATCTTTTTTATTTCATGAAACTCACATCCAAAATTATCCTTTTCATTTTATAGTTAAAGTAGTGAAGACATTAGCATCTAAAGTATATGATATATCTACCTTAGTCTGATTATATATCACTTTATGAAAATAAAGTGATTTTTCTATTTGATTCATGCTTTAGTCTGACTCGATGAAGAAGACTTTTGAATTTTGATTGGATATGAGAGGTGTCGACAAAAACTTGGAAAATTATGTACCAATTTTGTATTTCTTTTTCCATTTATATAACGTTATGATTAAAGTCTTAAGAAGGAAGCGTATGTTATTTTTTATATTTCTCTTTTAGTCTTCTTTAATTTAATTTTCTATAAAAAAAATTTATTATCAGAACATTTATTTGAGATTGCTGCGTTTTAGTACTCATTACAAATTACACACCTGTTTTCATTAAATTTTAATAGTCCTAATGATTTTATAAAATATTGCATGGGACACACGTGCAACGCATGTGTTCAGAAACTAGTGAATAGTAAATACACAAACTGTAGCTATACTTTTCTAAGTAGGGCCAAACTAGTCATTTTTAAGATTTCATACTTTTTTTATAATATGGTGAAGTTGATCCATGTCCCTTTAGGCAAGTTTCTCAACATTCAACCAAGTGGACCATTTAGCCTTTCTAGGTTAGAGGTTCCAACAAATAAAATTATATCAATTCGAGAAATATGCATACAAAATACCTAGTTTGACGGAGAGACGACCATAAGTTCACATGCATCGTAAATTTGCCTATAAATCCACCCCTGATTTAATACACGTATTTTTCCAAGTTAATCATATATTAAGTGTCGTAAAAAATAACCTTGAACTATTTGAAGTAGGTCAACTCTAGTTGGATGACATTTTTGAGTTAGTTGATTAACGACAAGAGCATTTTTTAGTAAAAAAACATAACGGAAGGTAAAGTTAACCTATCTCGAATAGTTCAGGGGTTTTTTGGTCCTTTTCCCTTTTATTTTAACCACAAAGATATCATGAGAATACACTCATAAACCATATAAAGGGTAAGAATCATGTCTTTCATGGATTAACAAATGTTGAGATTCGTAGCTTCTCAACTTACAATGCCTTTGTTCTTCAAGATTTCCCTCTTCTTCTTTTTCTTCTTTGTTATTTCATCCTCCCCTCTTGAATACAACCACCCATTGGAGTCTCTCACTCTATTTGAACTCACTCAAGTAACAACCATAGTCAAAAATTCCTATTTTCCCCTCAATGTAACATTTCATTATGTTGGCTTAAATGAACCAAACAAACAATTAGTCCTTTCATGGCTATCATCCACTCATCATCCTGCTCTACCTCGTGAAGCTATTGTTATAACTCGAGTTGATCAAAAAACACATGAAATCATCGTAGACTTATCGAGTGTTTCAATTTTATCAGATAAAATCTATAATGGACATGGCTACCCCATGCTTACATTACAAGAGCAAACAGCTGCCGATGAGTT
>JAJOOE010002741.1:0-20934 GCA_036250405.1 Solanum raphanifolium | reverse complement strand
GGGAAATCTAGGTGAGTTTATTTTCCACCAAGACAAGATGTTGAAGTTCTTGCTTTCAACTTCATTTTCTTCAGCAAGATATTTTTGCAATTCTGTTTTGACAGTTGTTGTATTTTTAGCTTTATGTTTCATTAGATCACCCATGAATGTCCCTAAAGATCCTATTGATTGGACACTACTACCTGAACTTGAAAGAAGTGAACTAGAATTTTCAAATGAAGAACTAGATAAAGATGAAGAGTGTTGACTGCCTTTATCTTTAGAAAGGGACTTTACATATTCACCAAACAACAAATCCATGTAGTCTCTAACTCCATTCTCTAAAATTGGACCTTCTTTCCCAAACATCATTTGAAGTGCAAAGTCAAATGAAAAAAACTTGTGACGAGGATCCAAAATGCAAGAAATAAAAATCATCTTGTTCATCTTCTTTGGAGTACCCCAATACTTATCAAATTTTTCTCTCATATTCGAAGCAATTTTACCCAAAAGATCATCATTATCTTCTTCACTCTATATCAATTGTTTCAAATAACAAGAAACCTCACAAATTTTAAGAAAATGTGAGTTTGCTGTGACGTAGTGTGATCCAGATACTTCTATGGTAAGATCATAAAAAATTTGAAAAAAATTAGCAATTTTTCTTACATTGTCCTAGTCATCACTCAAAAGGGCACCAACAACGCTTCCATGTTCATCCTTTCCATCTTCATCCTCAACAAACTGAAGGTAATGTAACAAGCCAATATCACGAGCAGCATAACTGGAAAACACATTTTCAAACTCAATAGCCCTATTTAACATCAAGTATGTGGAGTTCCATCTCGTAGAAACATCCAAACATAAAGATTTTTTACAATTAATATCAACATCTTCACAACATTCTTGGAACCTCTTACACCTCGCAGGAGACAGCCTTATGTATTTAACTGCTTTTCTAACCCGTTCAATAGACACAGCAGACACCTTCAAACCATCTTGAACAACAAGATTTAGAATATGCGCCATACACCTCACATGAAGGTGTTCTCCATTCATGAAATTGATCCCCCGTTTAGTGAATATCTTAGACAACTCTTTCACAGTCACGTCATTTGAACTAGCATTATCGACTGTGATGGTAAATATTTTATCTAAGCCCCAATCACGCAAACACTTCATAATTTCATTAGCCATATCTTCACCTTTATGGCTGGAAATTGGACAGAAGTTGATTATCCTCTTATGCATAATCCATTCATTATCGATCCAATGTGCAGTGATACACATATAATTAATCCGTTGCAAAGAGGTCCAAGTATCAGTTGTCAGACATACTCTTTGTCGTGCTTCTCCGAAAAATCTTTTCAACTTTTGCTTCTCTTCATCAAAAAGTTTAAAACAATCACGTGTCACAGTGGTACGAGAAGGAATCTTAAAACGAGGTTGCGCTACTTTCATAAAGTTTCTAAAACCTTCCTTCTCGACAAACTTGAAAGGTAGTTCATCCACAATTACCATGCGGCATAAAGCTCTCCTACATTGTTCTTGCTCAAATTTCCAGGAAACAACAACCACATCACTTGTATTCCCTCCCTGAACAGATTGAAAGCCTATTTGAGTTTGACTTTTATCAACACTTTTAGGCATCTTTGTACATGTTAACATATGAGTAAGCATTGCCTTTGTACCATTTTTAACTGAATCAGCAAAATAATCTTGACCGCAATGCTTACACTTTGATTTCTTATTTCCTTCTTCATCAACAAATAATCCAAAATGATTCCATGCTCGAGACCTTTTCTTTCTTTCTTTTGTAACCTTTGGCTGAACAGATTGTGTTTGATGCATAGCATTTGAATTAATACTTTCATCACATAGGACCACCACCTCATCAGTTGAAATATTTTCAGTCATATGTATGTCTCTGTAAAATATGATTTAGACAATAATGATTAATGACTAATCAGGCAACAATAATGAAATAATTTCAAGGTAAACTAAAGAGAAACTAAAGAGATATCTTAAATGAGGTCTTCAACATTACTGAAAAGGAAAAAGAATTCTTAAGAAAAATAATCAAATGCTTACCAAATTTAACCTACATTAGCATAAGAAGGAGACAAGAAAGGAGATGAAAAGCTTGAAGAAGAGGGATTTTGAATCAAGTAAAAGGAAATTCGAGGAAAGGTGTGCAGAGCAAAAGGAAGCCAAGAGAAGGATGGTAATGTTGGAATAGGAGAAGATTTTGAGTATTAATAGTAGTACTATATCATTAATTCATTTGACGAGTTTTAGTTAGTACGTACTCCCCTTTTGTGTATTCAAAATCATTGATATATATAATAGTAGATTTATAATTTCACAAATATTGTTGGGTCTCATGCTCTGTTATTCACTACTTGCTCTAGGTTACTAATTAAAACTAGGATCTTGTTACTCTTGCTTCTTATCAATTTACTGTTAAGAGGTAATATTGCTCAATTTGCAAAGTGTACTACTAATGGAACTTGGAAAACTACATACTGTATTGTTCAAAGAAAGATCAAACTACTGAGATGTACTTTTTACACTACTTGAATAAAAGATGGATTCAGAACCTCAATATTTCTATTTTATTGCTAAAATAGGTCAAAAAGTAACAGCCAGCAGGGTGTCAACCTTGTTTATCAGAAAAGGCATAGATTACAGAAGAAGAAAATTATACAAGGACAGATATTAGAGAAGAAGAGATTAGAAAAGGGTAGAAAATCCTCACCGTCGCCTAGCCCTTACTATCGTCGTTGTTGCGAACCCTCCTTGGAAACTTGTTGGTTGTTGCCGGCTTGCCGCCGCCGTTGGCTCGTTCCTAACCCTAATTTTACTCTAAGCGCCAAGCGGTAAGTACTAACTCCTACTGAAAATCTAATATAGAATCTACTTATGTATTAAATTATTTATATTTAACATTTAGGAAGGGTAAAGTAGTAAATAACTATCACCTTATTGGGTTATCGATTTACCCAATAACCCAATAGGAAAAATCAAAATCGAACCAATAACCCAATAATTTTTTTTATAAACCCATTAAAAACCCAATAACCCAATAACAATAACCCAATAACATTTTATCGGTTCGGTTTATTGGTCGGTTCGATTTTTGCACACCCCTACTCTCTACACTCCATCGAAGGCTCTCACATTGACCTGGTTTTGTTGAACCTTTCCCAAGTCGAATTTCAGCTGCTTGAGAGTCGAAAGCGGGCAAATGTTGAGACTGGACCCATCGTCGACCAAAACACAATTTATAACTTTGTCCCGACATTTGATGGTGACGTGCAGAGCTTTGTTATGCATCCTTCCTTCAAAGGGCAACTCTTCGTCACAAAAGCTGATTTGATGTCCCCGAATGACCTGGTTTATCATGGCTGCTAGATTGTCACTGTTAGTACCCACAGGCATATAAATGTCATCCAAAGCTCACATCAAAGCCTGTCTATGCAACTGCGAACTCATCAATAAAACCCACACGAAAATCTGAGCCGACGTCTTCTCTAGATGCTTCACAATTGAATAATCTTTCGGTTGCATTTTTCTCCAGAACTCTTCAGCTTCGGCTTCACTGATCGGCCTTTTTGCTTGGTCCTTCTTCTGCCCTTCTTGAGCCAACTCTTCCGGTGTGTAGCACCTGCCGGATCTGGTCATACCCTGGGTAACAGCCGTTTCAATCACAAACTTTGGTTAGGTAAGAGTTTCTCGTGGCACCAAGGCAACAGCCTTCTCGGGTGTCAAAATCACAAACTTTTTCTTGTCTCTAATGCTCAACGAAGCTACAGCCCTTTCCAGTTCGTCAGGAGCAATCGGAATTATCGCCTTCGTTACGCACCAGTCATCATCTATCTCTATCATATTGATAGTGGCGCCTCCATGATTTGGCAAAGGATTACTATTAACATTGGGCGCGACCGTCTGAAGAGAGACCACATTCTGGTCAATTAGGTCTTGGATCTTATGCTTCAGGTTGATACAGTCCTCAGTATCATGTCCAACATTGTTGGAGTGATACGCGCACCTCTGATCAGGTCTGTAAAACTTTGAGCCAGTATCAACCGGCTTGGGCCCCACTGGATGAATATATCCTGCGGTATTTAATCGCTCGAACAACTTTGTTCGGCTTTCAACAAGCGGAGTGAAAATTCTAGCAGGCTTCTTCTCAAATCTAGGACGGGAGGGATCGTAATTGCCTTGTTGAGGGGGAGGCATTTGGCGATAATTTGGAGCATTCGGACGGGGGGCTTGATATCTGGGATATGAATTGGTTTGGTAGTTTGGTTGTGGGGCTTGGTAGTTCGAGGGGGTATTTTGGTAAAGTGAAACTGGGGTTTGGTACATTGGGGGAGGCGTTTGGTAATTTGTCTGAATGTTGGCACAATTGGGGGTGGCATTTCGGAAATGATGAGATGAAGTTTGGTAAATTGGAGGGGGAGTTTGGTAGATACTAGGGGAAGTTTGGTAGCTAGGAGGGGGAGTATTTTGATAGCTGGGAAGATGGGTATTTTGGTAACTGGTGGGAGGGGTATTTTGGTAATCAGCCTGTGCATAACAAGCCGGGTACGAACATTGTGAAGGTTGAGAACGACATTGGTATGATGATGATTTCCTTAGGGTCTTCTTCCCCTCATAAGAGATAGATGACACGTCTTCTCTTTTCTTCTTCAACAAGCCCGAGGATCCGGGCGAGGCAGCAACACCGGCAATCTTCCCAGTTCTTAATCCATCTTCGATAGTCTCACATACTTTGACTATCTCAGCAAATTTTGTTCCAACGAGCAACATGATTCTGTCATAATATTCAGGTTCTTGCACCCGTACAAACACCTCGACAATTTCCTTTTCTGACATAGGAGGTCTAAATCTAGCTGCCTTCTTTCGCCATCTATATGTGAATTCTCTATAACTTTCGGTCGACTTCTTCTTCATCTTCTCTAAGGAGTAGCGATCAGGAACGATCTCTACATTATAGGCGAATCGTTCGATGAAGTTCTTAGCCAGAGCGTTCCAACTAGACCACTGTCTCGTTTCATGAGACGTAAACCACTCTAGAGCCTCTCCGCTCAGACTTCTGCTAAAAAGCCGCATTAACAAAGCTTTGTCTCTTCCAACTCCCACAAGTTGGTCACAGTAGGCCCTCAGGTGTGCTAAGGGGTTCCCCGTTCCTCCGAAGATGTCAAATTTTGGCACCTTGAACCCTTCCGTGAGGTCCAAATTTGGATGAATGCACAGGTCTTCGTAACTCAACCCGGCGACCTCAGGAATGTAGTTCAGCTCCTTCATGGCTTTTCTAATTTCCTCCTTCACATCTATCTTGGCGGTCTCTTCCTTTGACCTCCACTCTCTCTCCCTCTCCTCATATTGGTCGAGCTCCTAACCATGGACGTCATGCTCGTTGGGGACTGGTGTTTGGAAAGTGGCCTTTTGCAGTAGTGGTGGAGCAATAGAAGGACTTTGGACATTTTGAGTAGCTTGGTAATTTTGAGGGAAAGTCTGGGGGTTGGTATGTTGATTTTGGTAATGGAGGAAAATGTGCGGGTTATTAGCGTTTTGGCTGTGAGGGGGAAGGTCAATTTGGTGGTTTGCATTGGGGGGAGGGAGTGGTGTTTGATAAGAGGCTGAAGCGTAATGGGGGTTTTGGGTGGTAAGGTCAATGATGGAGGGATTACGAGCAGGGCTTAAAGGCGGGTTCTGAGCTTGTTCCACGTTAGATGGGGGAATTTGAGCTGGAGGTCTTCCGTCTGGTTGAGCATTGACAGCAAAAATCGGAGGAGGCAAATCGTGTTTGCTCTGCATCTCGACCCTCATCTCAGCAATTTGTTGCATCAGCTGTAGGATCAGTTCATTCTGATCAGCAAGGGCGGGCTGAGCCACCACGACATCGGTAAGGCCAGGTTCTTCGTTGTTATCACTCATTGCTGTTTTTCCCTTTTGTGAATTTTGACTAGGGAAGGAATCTGTAGGACCTTTAGATCTAGTGAAATAAGGATGATCGGCCAGCGTATCAACACAGATCAGTTCTGACTACCTGTAGAAAAAAACAACTCAAAGGCAAATCCGTTAGTTTTGATTCAGCACAAATAATGCAAAATATCACATAGAAGGCAGATAAACACATAAAAGTTGCTTTGTTTGAGAACATGCTAACCCACGAATAATGGGACTGACTTTTGAACAAGCAGGAATTTGCTCGTTTTTATGTTGAGGTTGGTGACTCAGAAATGTTAAATTGCGTTGAGCTAAGGTCTTCTTGCTGCATCTTTGGGCCTTTGTTGATCTGAACTTAATGTTTCATTGTAGAATGAAGGGGAAAAGAAAAATTTTAAAAAATAGGGGCCGGGCCTTGAAAGGCTGCCTACGTATCTCCCAAGGAGAATTCAGGCCCTACTAGTTCGAATACAAAGGAAGTTTCATTTTCATTCATTCATTTCTTATAGATTACAAGAAAAGTAAAAAATAGATAATAAAGCTCCTAAAAGATAAAATGTGCCTCCACCCAAGTCATTCTTCTTCTGATTGTCGCATTAATCACGGGGGGTAAACTCATATGCTTCGAGGGTGGTTTTCTCATTCCCGTCCTTCCACTGTCCCTGAAGAGGAGGCCTATAGACAATTTCCTCTCCAGTATCTTCTTCAGTAGCTTCAGGTCCGGTTTCTTCGGGACCACTGATGTTGGCCTCTTGGTTGAAGAAAGAGTGTTTTCCAAGTGGCTTCTGAAGCATCACGGTTATATCTTTGAGGGCATCGCGCTTCATCTATGACAACATATTTTGTCATCTTTGCTGCCAATTCCACGTCTAGTGCCGCATTTGTTGTTCGTATGATTGCGGTGGCAAACTCCACTTCTATTCTCCTTTTTCTGGTTTCTTGAATCTCTTGTCTGAGCCGCTGTAATTTCATTTTCAAATCCTCCTCAGTTAGCTCTATGTCTATACCTTTCCCTTTTTTCATCTTAGCAACAATTTTACCTTTTCTGAGATGATAAAGTAATATTTCAGGATTTGATAGTAAGATTTTATTTCTGGATGAGAAACTTAAAACTCATGAAATTTTGGTCGGACATTTGGTAGTGACTTGTATTTGGTATTGGGGAATTTTTAGAAAATTTCCGAAAAGAAGTAGGCTAAAAATGTTTTCATTCAAAGCAACATATCACATAAACAGTTAAGTCACACAAATATCGAGTCCTAAACATGCATGCGACCCTTTTATGCCCATGGTAGGCCTAGCGATTTGAAGGATGTATTGCGCTATTTTGAAAACAAATTGTTGCATCCCCCAAAATAAGATTCATAAACAATAGAGAATTCATTACAAAGTCAAGCAAAGGGATACATCTTTTAGGGAAGGGATAAACTGCAAATACGAGAACATTAATCATACGCAGGGGAATAATATAACTAAAATGCTCAAGGACCTGCTCCTCCTCTTGCTTTTCCCACTTCTTCACGAATGAGGAACTTGCTGGTTATCACATGCGGCTAAGCGAACACAGCTTTGGAAGACATCGACACGCCCTGGAAGGTGTTAAGCTGATCATCCAAGTTCAAGTCCAAACGTATCAAGCAGGCTCTCGCGTCAGCTAACTCTTGTGTGGCAAAGGCTAATGCCCTTTGGCATTCATATTCTCGATGTTGGAACTCTTGTTCCCTATGCTGAAACTCTTGCTCTCTTCGGTCCCATTCCTGCTGAAAATGATAGGCTTGGATTTGGAGCCTTACCTGGACATCTTCAATCTGTCGGCCCGTGCGTGGCATCGGGTCAAGTGTACCACGCAGATCATCCTGCAACCTTTTTTTGTATTCATCCACATACCCGGCTTTATATCTATATTCTGCCATGCTCTCTTTTAGGTTGATCCGTCCAGCCCATTCTTGACAAATATCCTTGGCGTAAGGTATCTTGTAGCACCCGTTGTAGTCAAAGACGTAGCGGCTAGTGTCTCCTTAAATGGTAGAATCTGTCTTCTGCCGAATTGTTGCATTACCCTACTAGGATTATAAGGTCGTACCCCTCTAATGCCAGGAAGGATTAGGAAAGGACACTTAGCCCCCTGAATAGCAGTTTTTTCTGACATGAAACCTTGAAACATCCATTGTACATTTCCATCTTTTATGTCGTGGAAGACTTTAACCCATGCTTCCCTAGTGCTGTGGATCTTGAACCTATTGTTGCTCAAATGAAACTCGTAATGGTCGAGGTGGCTTTCTTTTTGTGGTTTGGCCAATTTTTGTTTCTGAGTCTCGTATGTCTTTACTAAATGTTTAGACATCTACCACTGTAGCAAGATATTACAACCTTGAAAAAATGGAAACCCATTTTTGCATTGACCCAAAGATCGGTAGATGTCGGCCAGAATGATCGAGGCTAGGTTGAAGTATTTCTTGATTTGTCCTTTCTTACCAACACCCTCAAAGATGGCGTGTGTAAACATGACAACCCGAGTATCAATTTTATTTCCTTCGCCTTGAGGGAATACCATCGTCCCTAAGAGGCATACGGCAAATGCTGGAGTTTGAGTCTGACTCCAACTACTGCGACTGAGAAACTCATTTGGAAAATTCTTATAATAGTTCTCATGTCCCCATCGTTCGTAGAATTTCAGAAACGAAATACTCGGGGTGTTTAGCTAGTCTGCATTTACCAGTAACAACATGTTCTTCAGTTCTGTGCTGGTCGGCTTATCTGATAGCAAAATGTGATGATCTGGATTGATTTTCCTTTTCTAGCACATTCTGACATTGTCTAGGCAATCTCTGATTTCTTCAACAGTTGGTGTCATTTCAATGTCTTCGAAGCAAAACACCATCCTCTCGTCATCCCAAAATCGAATGACCACCTCAATGAATTTAGGCCAGACTTTGAGATTCATTATTGACAGGAGGTGACCCAAGTGAATGGAAAGTTCTCTTTTCTAATATGCATTGAGATTGTACCACCACACACGAAGAAAGTTTGATGTCTCGGTGACCATTTTGAAACTCAAGTGCTGCTTGACCATCTACAAAAACATACAAATAATTAGATACCCTCCAAACCCAAGACACAACATTTTGTCAAATAGCGTCATACATCCTTCAAACACGCAAGTATGAACGTCCGTTCGGACCGTGGGTCCTTTGGACTCAAGGTAGTCTTTCTAATGGACCTGACACGCCTTGGGTGTTGAGTCATTTTAATCCAATGCGCTAAATTTCTGAATTTGGTCTTGCTGTATCCTAGTATGACTAAGAGTGAGTTTTCTTTAAAGTGGATTGGTGACCCAAGCGGACTACTTGGACTGGAACAATTAACGACCGTTAACTATCCAGTAGCTAACTACATTCGTCAGGGTGCCTTGAGAACAATTTGGTTAACGAACGACTGCGGCCCGCATAATTGTCTTTTGAGTGGAAAATAAAATAAATGTCATTTGACGGAGTAAGTCATGCCATGAATGCAACAATTTATAGTAATTTAAACACATTAAGCATGAATAAACAACTCAGCAATTAAATACAATTAGTCAAATAGTCAAATCTTATGGTTAGAACTTAATTAAATTCCCAGCAGAGTCGCCATTTCTGTTGTGCTGTAATTTTCCTAACATTTAGAAAAATCACATTTTGAAATGATCTAAGTATAAAACAATTTGAGAAAAATACTTAGAAAAGAGTTGCCACTTAATTTTTTCAAAGAAATTAAGAAAACTTATCATTTTCAAAGATTTAGACAGAAAAAATCATTTGAAAATACCAAAAAAGATTCGGGGTTCAATTTACACTTCGAGAAGATTTTAAGCATTCGAAGTGTCCGCTAACATGTGGTTGACCTGCGACTTGACTAAAATATATTTTGACTATTTTTAGAAAAAATGGTTTAACATAAAAGAAAATATGATAATTTACAATATTCAGTTAACTCTGAAGAATAGTTAAATAACGAACATTTTATATTTCATTTTTTTATTTTTTTAGAGAAAGAGATCCAAAATGAAACATTTGAATTAAATTACAAGTGATTAGTGTATTAATAAAATTAGATTAATTAGAATTTATTTAATTCATTTTCAAACCAATTTAATAAATTAAAAGAGAAAATGGCCAAAAGCCCCCCTCAAGCTATTACCGAATTCTCAACTACACACTTATTTTTCACGGGAGTCCTATCAACCCCCTGAACCTTTTAAAAGTGAAATATCTAGCCCCCTACAAACTCACGCCCAGATTCATATTAGATAGTAACCAACACGCGCTGCCACGTTATATTACCCCTTTTTTATATAAAAAAAATTAATTATTCTTTTATATTTTACTTTTTTTTATATATATTTTCATCTTCTCCTTTTCTCTTTCTTTTCCATTCTTCCATTTCTTTTTCTTTGAAGCTTCTGCAGATTTGACGATCGGGATCCCATGACTATCACATCTTCGATCTTGTTCTCTAAGGCTAGAGACAGACGAAAAACTTTGTCACTGATTAATGTTTACAACAATTTCAATAAATGGGTTTTCTTCATTAAAGGGTCTATCACCCAATGATAAATTCTTCTCCATTAATTAAATCTATTTCTTAGTGAACTCCTCCATTAATGACTAGTCTAAAGTTCGATTCTTCTAACTCTCAATTTTGATTTTGATTTTGATTTTGACCTACCAACAAATTTTCAAAGTGATGAAAAGTGGAGATATGATGAAAAGTATGTGATTTGAAGTTATGAATTGGCTTAGTGATGAAAAGTTGATGAACAGCGAATTTATGAATGATTTTGAACTTCTCGAATCGATTAGGCAACATTTACTTGAAGATTGGGATTCCCTTGTGACAACAGTGTTAAAGCCGTCCGTTAAAATTGAGTCGGAAGTGATTGTTAGTTCGCTAGAGATATACGATTTCACCGGATTTACAGCGACGGTGGAGGTGAAATTGGAAGTGAAAGTGAATATGGCGGCGGTTACCCTGGTGGTCGAGGTGAGCCCGCCTATGTCTATGGATTTTATGAACATTGAAGGGAAAAGATAAAGAAGGTAAAAGAAATAAATGGAAACATAATTTTTATTTTTTTTATAAATAAAATATTAATATGAAATAAATTAAATATTTATAAAGTTAATATTTTAATCATCTTTTTATCTCTCACTCTCCCAAAGAGAGTGAACTACACCTTCTTTGCCACATCAGCATTTAGGGAGCAAATAATTACACTTTAAAATAGTCCAAGGGGGTAATAGGACTCCCGTAAAGTATGAGTGTGTAGTTGGGAATCCGGCTATAGATTGGGGGGTCTTTTGACCATTTTCTTTAAATTAAAACATGAAAATCATTTCTCATTAAATGACTAAACCTTTTGAGAAAATGACTAAGTAAGTATTATTATTATTATTATTATTATTTTAATTGATAAAAAAAATGACTTATATTTTTCGAGTTTATTTGAGAAAAAAACACTTAAACATAAAAACATTTTAAAATGAGTTAGAACGTGATTTGAGTGAAAAGTGTGATACGCTACATAAACAGGGAAAGTGTGACAGAGCTTAAACCAAAACAACACTTAGCAAATAGATTCAATTAATCCTATTGAAATTTAATGAGTTGTAATCATACATACACAGCAATGTAACCAACAATGATACTGCTGTAACAAGTCTAAATTTTCTAATTAAGTAACCATTAATTGAAATCAAAATGAGATTTAGAAAGAGTTTTTACCTCTCTCGAAGCAGCGACTGGACGACAACAAGTTTGAGAGCAACGATTCCTTTACCACGAACTTCGAATACGAAAGCGAGCTAAGAAAATCTGAGAGTCGTTCTTTTGTAAGCTATTTTTCATATATGACCTCAAAATCCAAATTTCTTAACCTCTCCCCAAAACAGTGACCAAAAGAGATGAATATATAGATGGGAATTAGGGGGAAATTTCGAATTTAAAATT
Source organism: Solanum raphanifolium (assembly GCA_036250405.1). NCBI lineage: Eukaryota > Viridiplantae > Streptophyta > Magnoliopsida > Solanales > Solanaceae > Solanum > Solanum raphanifolium. The sequence continues at coordinate 9,009 of JAJOOE010002741.1, read as the reverse complement.
CGAATTCCTTCTTCCCCTTTTCAAGACAACAGTGTAAGGGATTTGAAAATCCCTTAGAAAGGGGGAAAAGAGACAGTGATGTGATCGATGGAGTGATTTACTCACTGGATTTCTGGGTTTGCGTCTGGAAGAAGAAGACGAGCATGGGCAGTGGGGTCGGGTGCTGTTAGAATCGCTGATTTGCAGCGAGGAAGACGAAGTTGGGGCGGTGGGGTACTGTGTATGTACGTATGGTATGATGTATGGTATTGTTGCTGGAGAATGGCTTTGCTAATGGGTCTCTTTGATTAACAAAACGGGTCGGGTCGAGGTGAAATTAAGAGTGGGCCGGGCAGTGATATTGTTGTTGTACGTATGCTCTTGTATTATTGGAAAAATGGGAAAAGAAGGTTGTGGGCTGCTGGGTTATGAATTTAAGGGTGGGAAAAGGCAGCTGAAAAACTGCACTTGGGCTGAAGGGAATAAAAAAAGGGCAAACTACATAAATCCCACTAGTTTAGGTCCTAATTACTCAGATTCCCGATAGTTTTAAATATTACTTCATCTACCATATTTCCTACTTAGGATACATGAGTTTGAATCCGTGAGATACATGTATCTGCCGAATTTTAAAATCGAGATACATATTTTATTTGTTTAAATTAATTGGTTGTAACTGATTTCCTTAATATAAGGCGGAAATCAAGTAGTGTATCTATGTTTAATTAATTTCATTTTATTATTATTTGAAATAATAAATTCGTTAATATTATTAATAAAAGACAAAAACATGTATATTTTGGTCATGCAATTGATTAATTTCATTTTATTACTCTTAAAATAATAAAATTCATTAATTTGATGTATCTATTATCAATATATGATGTATCCAACAAACAAAACACTTAGATACATGAGTATCATACAAGTACATTCATATGTATCATAAAAATATCTAATATTAATATTGTGTATTTGTTATATGTGTCTAGTATTAATTTCATGTATCTATTTATATAATATAATATTAATTTCATGTATCTATTTATATGATCTAATTTTAATTTCATGTATCTATTATTAATTCGATGTATCAAGTATCAATTTCATACATTATATTCAAAATCATGTATCTCGGATACATAGCAAACACACATATAATTATGTGTATCTAAATATGAAATGTAATTGAAACACACGAATTTAGGAACAAATCACGACTGTGGAGTATTTGTCTTATCATTAATCCAAAAAAAAGTTAAAAATTCAAAATTCTCCCTTTTTTTAAGGATCTAAATTTTTTTCTCATAGATACATATAATCTTAACTCAGATACATGAACTCTTAACTAGATACATGTACACCTGATGTGTATCCAACATTGTTGCACTTGAGGTGCATCTAATGGTGTATTTTTTCTGTTAATTAAAGTTTGGCGTAATTTTTATATCTTGATTGGGTCGTTCCTATACTTAGATATATTCTCGACTTGAATATTGGCGTATGAAGAGTCAGTCCCTGCAAAGAGAAATTCATGAGTGAAAATGAACAATTAAAAGTTGTTTGATTTAGTATAGTATTGTTGATGTGTAGTACCTTTAACGAGAATCATCCAATTTTGGGAATGTTCAACCATTAAAGTGTTGAAAAACAACAAAATCAAAAAATATAAAACCTAATTTGTAAAAAATTTTAAAATTGAACTTCAAAACACTATGAACACTAACTCAGATACAAGATCAAAATACGTGAGAATAATAAAATAATAGAAACAAACCTATATATATGTGTAATGCTGATTTGAACATGCAAACATGTATTGAGAGGATGAAGGAAGAAGGAGGGAGAAGATGAATTAATTAAGGAAGAAGGAGGGCTTGTGGAAGTGAGCATATGGATGAAACGGCAGATGTGAACAAAAGAAAGAATTTGACTTGTTAATGGACCATTAATTAAGGAGTTTAGATTTAAGATAATTATTCAATTCCTTATTTAAGGGATTTGTGTATCTGATTAAATCTTTTAAAATAAATGGTATAAATATTAAAAGTGATAATATGTGTAATTGTTTTAAACTAGAGGTAAATATAGTATATATGGTAGTGATGTATGTGTAGTTATGTAGTTTATCCTTTAATTAATGTGTGGTATAGGATTTGAATTGTAATTGTCAAACTAGTCCCCCACTCCCTCCCCACCACACCCCAAAAATTAAAAATAAAAGGTGACAATATGTTATACTTTCTTTGCAATAAATTAAGAAGGTTGAGGGACCAATAGTAAACAAAAATATCATTATAGGTGTGGAAAGATAAATATGTATTCACCTTTAATGAAAAGTTTTTAATTTAGGCATTGCATATATAAGAAAACTCCTCAGTATAAATTTCTATTAATTGAACTCCAAAGTGAATATCAAATATCGAATAAATTTTTTTTAAAAAGTAAACAAAAATAATGACACACATTTGAGAAGAATACGAAATCTAGCTAGCCTTGTTATAAAATAAAGAAGTCAAATTGCTAATAAATTAATTAAGGTTTTTTTGGTTCCCCCTATTTTGAGGCAATTTTATTGAGTTTTTTTTTTTTATTTAAATGAAAGAAGTTTCTCTTTTAGAATTTTGAACTACTCCCTCCATTCACTTTTACTTATCACTTTTGACATATCAAGAAAAGACAATAACTTTTTTTCCATATTTTACCTTCAACATTAAATACTTATTTTTCAAGACATCATTTAATTGGGTTAGTTTGGTAAAATACCTATATCAATAATTGTTTTATTAATGAATGTGACAAATCAAAGTGTGAAAAGTAAAAGTGAACAAAGGGAGTACTTTAAAAGAATTTTATTTCATTTAAATCCAAAAGTTTATTTAAACAAGAGTATTCCCCATTTAAAAGACAATAATAAAAACTCAGCATAATGCTCCAACCTTTATATTTCCAATTTCTAAGGAGGAAAATGATTTCCTAAGCCTTTTTTTTTTGGTAAAGAAGAAATTTTTTCATTAAGCATAATCAAGATCTTCTATGTTATTTTTTAGTAATCTCCCATTACAAAAACCATAAAATTAAACTAGAAAATATTTATAACGACTATAAAACTAAATCTCCCATTTCATTCTTGTCGAATTCATAATTTACAAAATAGTAGAATCAATGGACAGTGGATGTCCCCCACATATTACATTTGAATTCAATTTTTCCTGTCCTCCTTCACATTCTGTGTGTAATTTTAAAAAAAAAAAATAGTTATGTCCTAATTAGTGGCTTTAAAGGAAAAGACCATTTTGCCCCTTATCTACAAATTGTCAAATATGTATCTATGAATACAATATTGAGAAAATCAATGTCATCGATGTATTTATCATTCAAAAATTATTCCAATATATCAACGAATATGGATGAACAAGTAAAAATAAATTGTAACGATCTGAATTCCGTCGTTATGGAAAAGCCAATGGGGAAAGAATTGAGGCCAGAAAAACTTTTTCATAGTAACTTGGAATTTCCCAACCTAGTCCAGATTTGGACAAAATCGGAGTTATCAAGGTGTAGGGAAATCTGGTAACAAATGAGAGATCTATTAATGAATATGATTACATGAGTGAAAAGTTAAGACGTTAAGGATCCCGTACGACTTTACGGAATTGAATACGGGCGAGTAGAACCCCCGGAATCGATCTTAGTGTAATGGGTATTTTTTGAGCGTCGTTAGTTAGAGGTGTGTTGTGAAATGAGAATTTTGGAATTCTTGAATCAACTCTCTGTCTCGAGAATGCCGCTTTGGCGCTGGAATTCGCCGCTCTAGCGAGGCCGCTGCAGCGGATGAGGGTCGCTGTGGCGGGCTCGACGTGACTTAAGGTCGTTAATAAACCCTAAACGACCTTATTATGCACTTTTTGATTTTTAGAGCTAAGGAATGAACCCTGGGCGACTCCTACACGTTTTTCACCATTCTTGAGGCTAAAGGTAAGCTTTTCACTCCCCGAATCCGTTTTTCGATCCGTAGAACGTAATATAATAGGTGAATATTGATGGGGAGGGTTTTGTTTTGTGATTTATGGTGGAAGAAACCCTAATTTGGGTATAGGGATTCAGGGTTTGGTCTAGGGTTATTGAGTTTGTTATAATCCGGATAATTAGACCTTTGATTGTTGATCATTGTGTATAAATTATTGGTTTTAGACCACGAACAAGCGGGAAGTATCCGGAAAGGGTAGATTCAAGTGCCTTAGGGGATTCAAGCTTGGATTCGAGGTAGGTGATGGTTGTGGTTTCATGTTGGTGTGATATATGTTAATTTGTAATTGCTTCATTTATGTATGTGAATGTTGCATTATTGATCACCCTAATCGTGAATAAGGATAATTGAATAATTGTATGACATGAATCACCTCTTGTTGTATGATTGTGAGAATATACATTGTGATTGTGATTGTGGTTTGTTGAATGGGCGGGTGTCACATTCCGACACACTAACTGGATCGGTTGCCACGTTCCGACATAAATATGGGATCGATTGCCACATTTCGGTATAAATTTGGGATCGGTTGCCACATTTTGGCATAAACATGGGATCGGCTGCCACATTCCGGCACACTAACTTGGATCGGGTACCACGAACCGGTATGTTAACGGTTTGGGTTTGGGTTGCATGAGAGGACCATTGAATTGGGTTCCGTGAGAGGACCATTGAATTGTGTTGTGTATCTACTTGTGATAATTACATTCATATCTAATGATGATTGATACTGAAAGACTGTATGTTGCTCTAAATTGATATAACCGTGATATGTGAGAATCGTGAAACTGTTCGTTGTTCATAATAGTTGACTTATATTGTATATGTTCGGTATATGCCTGTTTTATAATGATTGTGGTTACTTGCATGTGTTTCACCTATTGGGATAGCCGCGTGATCCTACCAGTACACTGTGGTTGTGTATTAATACTGCAGTTGCTTGTTCTTTGTTGAGTACAGGACATCTTCAGGCAGCTATTGATAGACCTCAGCTAGGTGACTGTTGAGCGTGATCGAATTCAAGGGTGAGACAGTTCTTTCAGGCTGCTATGGATCTTTCTTGTTTAAATGCACTCTTTTCGGACTCAAACTATTTGTTTAAGGTGTTTGTTTAGTTTCAGGGTTGTACCCCTTGTTCTTAGACTGGTCGTTAGTAGAGTTTTGGTACAATGACTTTTAGGTTCTATGGGTTGAATTTCCGCATTGTTAGTTTATTAATGTTAGACTTTTGTTAGAGTTTATGGGAACTCTATTTCTTTCCTTAGTATTTTTCTTGCTTTTGTGTACTTAAATTCCTTAGTTTTGGTTTAATTGCTTGGTTTGAGTTATAGTTGTGGTTCTCCCACCGAAGGGTTAGTGTGGGTGCCAATCACGACGGTTTGGGTAGTGACATAAATAGAGAAATTAAATAATACTAGTTGATTTGGCTGTGTTTTTTCAAAAAGGAGAATAAAATCCACAAAAGGGAATTGGGGTCGTTAGCCAATAATTGCATATTTGAACCATTTGACTAACAATAGAGTTATGAGTCAAAATTTTTACATGATAGATAAAATTACTCCATATAAAATAAAGATATATTTAATCCTTTTTCCATTTCCTTAAAAAGTTCACAAAATAGGTTCACTCTCTATCGGTATAAAAAAAATCTCGAATATAATCATAAAGTTTAAATATTTTTCACTCAAATGGTGATCATTAAGTTTGAGGGTTGCTCTATTCTAGTCCTTGTATATTAAAAATATACCTTTTTTTACCCAAATTCTTCTTCTTTTTTTGGTTTAAAAGAAATTCTTCTTATTAATTTATTATAAAAATACAAAAGAAGAAACAATTTTATCAATTACATAATAAAATATGGGAAATGTCTAAAGAGTTAATGCATGGTTGGTATATTGGATTCACACGCAACTAAATAAATTGAAAGGCAGAATAATTAGGAGCAAATAAAAAATACTTACAATTATAACACATTTATTATGTGTTTTATATACTGACAAAATTACTCATGAATAAGAACATGTCATTAGGGGACCATAGCAATTTTACTTTTAATATCATCTCTTTTTTAGTTTTTTCTATATGTTTCCTTCCATCAATTCCATCACAATAAAAATTTAAAAATTTAGCTATGAAATTATTATTAATTTGTCATTAAATAGCTCATAAGAAATATTTCTTATGATAATTTGTCATTAGATAAAATAATTGTTATAAGATATCAAATACGCTCTCCGTCTCAAGTGAAATTTAGCTATTCGAGAGTCAAATTATGAAAACTTTAACTTACATTTTAAAAGAATATTTTTTCAGAAGAAAGAACACAATGATGTGAGCAAACTTTGACTCCATTTTCTTTTAGTTGTAAAGAGTAGAAGGAATTGAGTGAATTTGTATGAGTGCATCACATAAATTTATAGGCATACTAGTGGTGTAACAACCACATGTTGAACAGTTTGAAGATAAAGGAAAAAAATATTATGTTTTGATAATTTTTAATTACATACGAGAAATACAGAGGGAAAGTGAAAATTGAATTCACGTATAGTTTGTGGGGAACACATCACACACACTGATATCACTAATCGGTATATTATGAATTGCAACTTGATAGTACCTCCCTTTATCTACATGCAAGAATATTATTAGAGTTGTAAATGATTTATATATTTTTTCGGTATGAATGGGTGTGTGGGGGAGAAGAACTTTAACAAAGAGTTTATCATCATCATATATATATATAAGGTGAATCTCCTCCTACTCTTGCTTGTGCCAGAGACTTTTAGGCATATTATTATTTTTTGACGATTTAACTTGAAATGAGAAATACACTATAAATAATAATGTAGAAGAATTGTTACATTATTAGCATGATACTTAAAATACAACTATAAACAATCATTCATAAAAAAAAAATAGATAACGAAGCTAAAATATAAGGGGTTCACTATAGTTATAACATGTTAAAATATAAAGAATAATATTTGGTTGAATGTATAAAGATAATATTCTCATTAATTGCTATTGAAATGTTTTTTTTTTTGACAGCTTTTAAAACTCTCATGGCACGAAAAGAAAGTGATAGGCCAGAAGTCATAAAACTTCTAAAGGAAGTGAAATCTGAGTCTTGGTGCAAAGGTAAAATTCCTTTAAAGGATTACTTTTTTTTTTAGCTTCTCAAAATACAGTTTTTGCTACTACTAATAATGCTTGTTTTTTTTCTTAAACGCTTGGCCAAATAATTCAATGTTTTAAAATGTTTTTTTTTTTTTTTAAAAAGAAGTCATTGTTGACTTTTCTAAAACATGGCCAAACAAGATTAGATCATTCGATTCTTGAAAATTTTTAACAGTTCAGTTGGTTGATTATCTAAACTTTTACATTATTGGTAATAAGGATTCGATTCTCCACATTGAAATCTCTTTCCCCATTTTTTTTCCTTTCCCTACTCCCTACTTTTTTAAAAGTAAATATCATGTTTTAACTGTTGAGAATATAATATAATTAAATAATAAAAAACTTGTTCTCTTTAACAGATTATGCTTTTAGATGAAACGTTTATACACTTCAATATGATATCAGAGCAAACTGACGTCCTTGTTCTTTCTTTCTCTCATTATAATTAATTATGCGTATATATTTGTAGGAAAACAATTATGGCCAGAACTTATTGGTGTACCAACAAAGCTTGCTAAGGGAATAATTGAGAAGGAAAATCCATCCATAAATGATGTTCCAATAATATTGAATGGCTCTCCAGTCCCATTGGATTATCGTTGTAATCGAGTTCGTCTTATTGATAACATTTTGGGTGATGTTGTACAAATTCCTAGGGTGGCTTAATTAATGGATTATTATTGAAGTAATTAAGCAGCCACATGTCAAAAATAATTAGGGTTCATGTATGTTGATTATAATGTCTCCATGTACTCTTACTATATAAGCCTAATCCATCAGTGACCCCCTAAAGTTGGCACGATATTTCACTTAGACACTTTAACTAGATAATGTTCATTTTAGACATTTGATGTAGAGTCCCGCTATGTCATTCTGACACTTTTTGCTTACATGGCATAATGAGTGTGATACACTCATTGACCAGCGCGTGAAATAGCTTTTTAGTTAATTTTTAATTATTTTTTCTTCTTCTTCTTCCATTTTTAGCCATCATTTTACCCAAATTAAATTTCATCCATTATAGATGAAGGTTTCAACAAAATGACGAAAAATGTTTTTAAAATCTAAAAATAAATCCATTTACGAAATTTTTCTTGGAAGAATTTAATATTAATTTCTTTAAACTAAGCTAAAAATTTGTTTGAGCTAGTAATGGCGTGCAGATGTGGGGTGGGGTAGTTTCTGCAAATGGTGCGCATAGTAGGGTATTTTCGAGGCGGGGATTTGGGGGTTATTTGGAGGTTGGGTTTTGGGGGGCTTTAGAGAAGACGATTTTGTGGGTGGAGAGGGGGGGGGGGGGTGGAGAAGACGACTATGGGTGGGTTCTTTTATTTGTTTTTTTCAAATTATTTTTTAATTAGTTGGATAAAAATATTATGTGTCATTAATTCATTGGTCAATTTTTATTTTTATTCAAAAATAATTATTTAATAATTACTTTTGATACAAATGACAAATGTCATCATTTAATTTGTCCCTTTACACGTCATTCGCGAGTGTAACACACACACTTTATATATTTTTGCTGATATTAACAAAAGTGTCAAAAAGACACAACGAGACTCTACATCAAGTGTCTAAAATGAACATTGTTTAGTTAAGGTGTCTAAGTGAAACATCGTACCAACTTTAAGGGGACACCGATGGGTTAGGCCTACTCTATATAATGGAATAAATAAGTGTGGCTTAATTAAATGTACTCTCATTAATTAATTCCTTTTTACGTATTGTGTATTACTTCTTCTGTTTTAATTTGTTTGTCTGATTTTGACTTGACACATAAATCAAGAAAGTTAAAAAGATTTTTAAATCTTGTGATCCTG
>JAJOOE010002739.1:0-17016 GCA_036250405.1 Solanum raphanifolium | reverse complement strand
TGTGGGTTCTTTGAACGCTCCCCCAATTCGGTGCTCGATACTACTCCCAAAAATGTACTGGCTCTTATGTTTTTAAAACATATGTCTTCCTGCTGATTTGAGATAATTACTCAAAAACTTAGCTCAAAGGCTATCTTGGAAATCTCAGTTTCCTCTCTTGCTTCATTTAGAAAGCGATTACTCTTTTCTGGAAAACTAGCCCGAAGGCTCTTTGGAAATCTTAGTTCCAATCTTGTTTAAATGTGAAAACATTTCTTTAAAACTTCTTTGGGAATACTTAGTTCCCTACTAACTTTTGAGAAATGAACTCAACTTCATACTCTTGACTTAACTTGAAACTCTATACTCTTTGCTTGACCTGAAACTTGAGCCTTAAAATGAAGTTAAAACGTTCAATAAAGACTCTTGAACAACTTTAAAAACTTGCTTTGACTTACTTCTTAACTTCTAAGCTTGGCTCTAACTTCACTTGACTTTGATCCTAACTCGCCTTGAATTGGATTATGGATTCAAGGTATATGATCACATGTTTATGGATGAGTTCTTAACGTTTAGACGTACTTTGGAGTGTGGAAAACGACTATAAAACATAGGTACATTACCAACGAACATGTATGAAAAAGTGGGGAATGAATGGGAAGACTTGGTGTCCTAGGCACTCTGAGAAGCGCGGGGTGCCAGCCCTCAAACTTCAGAGGGGCCTGCTGGGCGCTCTGAGAGACGTGCCACCCCAAGGGCTGGACTTCAGAGTCCCTTTTGGGGCGCGCTGGCTAGCGCGACGCCCCAGCCCTTTTCCCCGAAAACTCGACTTTTCTCCTTCATTTTTCCAACTCTAAACCTTCAATGGATCCAGCCCCAAACACTTAGAATCATAAAACCCCTCAACATACAATAGATTTAACCCGGAAACACAACCGGAAACATGTCCCAAATCAACAAGAACTTCAACACAATCATAAGACTTCAACAACCACAACAACAAGGCTTCAACAAACACAACCAAATCTTTTCTCGGAAATAAAATGAGTTTGGCGTGTGGGGGAAAGAACCAACCCAACACTATGATCTCACATACCTTAATAGGGATCACCCCCGACGAAATCCACGACGATCTCCACGAAGTTTGCTTCTTCTTCTCCTTTCTCCTCCTCTCTCCTTTTCTATCAAGAACCATAACTCTCACTTTAAAAAGGAAAACTGATTTAAAATCAGTCTAAAACCTTAATATATATCCAAAAGAAAAGGCTAGGGAAAAGACCAAAATACCCTTACAAAATCGGGTTAACTTCCCTGCCAACAGCCCAACTTCCAAAGGGCATAACTCCCTCATACGAACTCAGAATCGGGAAAACTCGGTGGCGTTGAAAAGACTATTCCACGAACTTCGCAAAAATAACTGGAAATACACCTAACTCATCTTGAGGTAAGAGTTATGACTGTTCAAAGTTGGCCAAAACTCACTTTTTCCCATACTTAACCAAATTTTTTCCAGATTTTTAATTCCTTCCAAAAATGACTATCTCCAATTCTAAGCCTCTTCATAGTTATTTCAAATTGCCGGATGTTACAAATATCCACATGTCATTAAAAGTCCTTTTCTTGAAGATGACCAAGCCCCCTCTCTCTTCCTTGTCTCGTCCTTCTCTCTCTTTCTTTTCAACTTTGGTCTACCAACCATTTTATGTATTTCCGGTGGTTCCATTGCATGTTCTGGTTTCACTTTCCAGAATTTTTCACCTCTAACTGGTTGTAGTTTATGCATATAAACTAACATGTAAGCTTCCTTTGAATACCACCAATGCACCTCGCTCATCGGATTTTTTTTCTGGTAAATCAAAGCTTTGATGGCATGGGAACATGGTATTCCTGTCAAATCACATACCCTGCATGTGCACCTCTTTAATTGAAGATTGATGGTATGCTTGTATTCACCTTCATGCACTTCATATCCAAAGTCTCCATTAAAATGAATTTCACACCCTTGTGCTATTTCTCTGTAATCAGTCAGCAAATCCTTGGCATATGGACTGATTTCATCTCTCCAATTCCTACATTCCTCCTCACTATCTTTCAGTAATTTCATTACCTTTCAAACAACGAAAAATCCATAATTAACAAAAATATAACATAATTCTAACAAGAAATATCTTTGCCTACTTGGTAGCAGTTTTGATGTACTTTTTTGAGCTTTAAATTTCAAATACGCACAAAAAACCAGTTTAGAGTAATTGAAACTATAAGCTAGATTAGGCAATTTAGTGATGTGAAGGTGACCAATTTCTTGCAACTTCTAGCAATGATGTTAAAATTAAAGTTGTGCTTACAAATCTATAAAAATCTAAGGTGCACGGACTCTTCACTTTCAATGCCACATTCGTGTCGAGTTCTCTAAAAATACACTATTTTTAGAGAATTCAACATGCACTCGTTAGCATTTTTGATGAGTTCGAGAAACATAGGTAAAGTAATGACACAATGTGCTTAAAATTTTATACACATCAATGTTATAAATACAGAAAATTGATAGTAATACAAGTGACAAAAACTCTAATAATGAAAAAAATTATCAAAGACAAAGTAATAGTTAAATACCTTGACTCTTATCTCTTCCAACATCTTGATAATTGGTTTGTGTCTTGCCTCTAAAATCCATTTATTGAATGATTCTTTAAAGTTGTTGTCAACCATTTGATTCTTGCATCTGGTGTCAAAATAAGCTCTACACCATTTTTGGGGTGGGTAGCCTATTAGTTCTTTGGCAACCATTTCAGAAACAGTCCCTAAAGTTGTCCATTGGTCATTGAACTCTTCTCCATAAGTGCTCCAAGCACACCACCACATTAATTTTTTCATTAGTACACCCCTCCAGTTCTTACTCCAGTTAGCTTCTATATGTCTAGCACACCATCTGTGATGTGATTTAGGAAGTACATCATCAATAGCACCAATCAACCCCTATAATATCCAAACAGTTAAGTAAATAAGATAAGATTAGTAATTAAAAAAACTTACAACACAAATGTAAATTAAGTTGAGAATCTATAACCTTTTGCATGTCTGATATAAATGTAACTCCTTCACCCTCCCTCAACTCTAAAGAAGATCTCAATAGCTCCATAAACAACTTCTAAGTTTTATTTGTTTCTTTATCCACCACGGCCCAAGCAAGTGGATAAAAGTGTTTTGCTGAATCTTGTGCCATAGCAACTAGTAAATGTTATACCCCATTTTAACTCGAGGTCCAAACGGTGTACAACATATTGATGATTTCCAAATTATCAACTAACTTAAAAAGTCGCCACCTAATTAGGTATGGTGAATTAGGACACCGAAACATTTAACAAAGTAATATTAAACTGACTTCAATTAAATGGTCTACTAACTTAAAAAGATTCTAGATAAGAGTTCTATTTTATCCTAAAGGGAAGGTGTAAGGCATCCTATAAGATCCGTTAAAAACGGTTAACCGGCCAAACTTAGGTTAAAAATGAAAAGAGTGCTAAAGGTTAAGTAATTGAGTAACCAAGTTGGAAAACATTTTTTATTTTAAAGCTCTTTTTTACAATTGTATTAGAATGAAAAAGATTTAAGAAAAGAGTAATTTATTTAGATCAATTTAGACAAATCCATGACTAAAAAAAAGGTAATTAAAAAATAGACATTTGCTCATTGATTGACAAGATGCTTCCTTTAGAAAAAGGTTTAGAAAAATAAGAGTTTAGAACAAAATATTTTCTTTGTTGAAAGACATTGCCAAGTTTGAACAAAACTGTATAAATTAGTGAGTTTAAAAATGATGCAAAATGGAGTGTTTAAAAAGAATTTGCCAAGTGAATTTTATAAAAGCTAAAGTAACTAATAGGTTTGTTTCTAACCAAAGGTATCCAAACCCAAACATTTATGTTAAGTCAACTATTATGAATCCAAACTAGAAATATCTAAATCACACAAGCAAGTATAACATGTAAAGAAAAACACGTAAACAAATAATGCAAAATGCTTGGTGTTTCCCTCATAGAGATATTGTCAAGGCATACTACAGATGAGATTTACCTCGGACAACGAGAGTCTCCTGAATGGACAAAGGACAAAGAACCACTTGCTGCTTTCGACAGATTTGGAAAGAAGTTGACAGACATTGAAAAACAGATTATACAGAGGAATGGTGACAACATATTGACAAACAGATCAGGCCCCGTTAACGCTCCGTATACGTTGCTTTTCCCAACAAGTGAAGGTGGACTTACAGGCAAAGGAATTCCCAACAGTGTGTCAATATAGAAGAAGGAAAATGAAGAAAGCTAGAGTTTGAAATAAATTTTCATTTATGTTAAGTGTGATCTCTTTCATTTCTGTATGTTTGATTCTCCTAAGTTTACTGTATTTTCATTTCAACGTTACTTGTTATGTATTTCTGAGTATGTTGTGAGAATAATAAAACTAATTCCAGCTGAAAATTCCAATATATTTTGCAACTACTTGTCATGTCTTCTGAAATTGTTGGACAAACTTGGTTAAATCCTTGTACTATTTCTGGACTTGTTTATGGATTTGAATATCACTACAAGTTTCAATATTAGAATTCGAAGCCAAATAGGGGATTTGAAGAAGTAAAGACACAAACTAGCCAAATGGGGTTCAACATCTACTATATACACATAAAAAGTAATTTTAACCAGAGTAGTTTTTCTTCGAAGGGGGTTTGGATGAACTCCCTAACATCATGCTGGCTCCGCCTCTAGAGCCAGGTAGGCCGAGGGGGTTCTAAACCCCATTCGAAGGAAAATAACACTCTTTATACATGATTAAAAAAAACTATATATAGTAGATGTTAAACTCCCTTAAGCTTCTTCTTGTATTTACTTCTTCATATAGTGAAAATCCTGGCTCCGCCATTGCTAACTTGTACATGCAAATTAGGAGATAAATCATGTTGGAATGTACACGTCCACGTTTTCTATGGGACCAGGTCCTCAGCACAGTTACAATAACAAAAAATAAACAAAGTGCTGAAAGTAAAGATTGCACAACAACTTTACGTGGAAACCTCCTTGCTCAAGGGAGTAAAACCACGACCTGGCCTGCCAGGACTTTTCAAACTTCTTTCACTAATCTTCTCCAAGCAAAAGTAAAAGCAAGTTTACAAACCGAGATTAGCCTACTAACCCCAACTCTAAGCAATACCTCCTATTACTTAGATGAGCTAGAGCAGCTACAACACCGCCCACTATACTAATCCTAACCGATTAATATAGACTTTTAGAGTAAGAACCTAAGTTACCCTTAACCTAGTTCTTACAATGATTCAAACAAGTTTGAAACGTTTCTTTCACAAGTGAAACGGATCTTACAATATCAGAACTATTACAAGCAAACAAAATAACAGCTGATACAAAAAGCTCTTGAAGCAATCGATCAAGTCCCTTGCTGTTCTTGAAGCTTGAAAGACTCTCTCTTTGAATGAATGAGTGAATATTGTTGTCTCATGTTTGATATATACCATGAAGAGTTATTACCAAACGTACAAGCAACCTCCTTGCTTCTGATTGGTGAAGTACTCTGCAGCTTCACCAACTTTCTGATGCAGACAACTTTTACAGCTGTACCGCACTTTGCCAGCTGGCAGAGTATTCATACTCTACAGAGGACCAGGTCCCTGCACTTGTGAGGAGATCATCAAAACATCTAGGAGTATAAGCACTTATCATTTTCCCCCTTTTTGATGATGACAAACAACCTGCATATATCATCTGGTGAGTGGAATAACATTCATTCAAAACCCCTTTTGTTAGTGCACAATGCCACAGTTCCCCCTTAGTTCAATGCCCTTATTCCAGTTCTCCCCCACAGTTCCCCCTTAGTTCAATGCCCTTATTCCAGTTCTCCCTCAACAAAAACTTCCCCCTTTTGACATCATTGAAAAGGTGAAGCAGTAAACATATTCAAGTTAAATGCAAGGCAATAAAGAAGTCAGGGCCTTGGGCCACACAGAACATGTGTATGTAAGCATAAAGAGAATATTAAACCACACATGAACAAGGCACTTAACAAAAAGAGAGCATCATATCATATATACCGACCATTGGAGTTTAGTCAAAACAACAAAAGACATAAGGTTAATCATAAAAAAAGACAAACAACAAGAGAAACAAGACACATTTAGGATGGAAGAGAGGAGGGATTAAAAGTACGCATCAACAGCAACATGCGTTCATTGGCACTCTCATGGGCCTGTATCAGTTGCTTGTTTAGGGACTTAATGTCCTCATTTAGAGAGGCATTTGTCTTCAGCAGCATTGTGTTTTCATCCCTTAATTCTTTGAGCATCAGTTCGTGACTCTCGCTGGTACCAGGTACCCTGGAAACGGCCTTCTGCAGTTCAGACTTCAGCCTGGTGATTTCAACCTCCTTATCGCTTAGAATCTTGGTGAGATCAGTCACCTCCCTCCTAAGAGTAGCCTGCTGTTCCAAAACATCTGCCACCTGAGATCTGCCCTTAGCTGGTCCCTCAATGCACTCGCATTCTAGTAGAGTAGACATAGTGAACATTTGTTTGGTAGTGCCAAGTACCCCTCTTCCTACTGGGACTTCAAAATGGTTAAAGACAAAGTTTAGCAAATACCCATAAGGAATTTCGTGCTTCGCATTCTTCCATGTCATTACTCTATGCATGTGTTCCAGCATAATTGCAGAGAGATTAATTTCCTCAAGCTCATCAAGTTTTTCCATGAGGAAAAGATCGGCAGCAGAGGCTACTGTTCTCTTCTCAGTCCTGGGCACCATTACTTTGTTAATGAAATCAAACATCAATTGATACTCCCCTTTAAGAAACTTCTTAGGAAGGCCTGCACGCTTGACATATCCTCGTTTGGTAGCAAGCTTCGAGAAATCACCAGATGGTTTGCATCCCTCAATAGTTCGAACTCCCACGACAGGCACTCCAAGAATAATTCCCAGAGTTTCTTCATCAAGATGAATCTCCACATTCTTGACTATCGTTATGATTCCACCACCTTCCAGTAGTTCCATTTTATAGAAAAACTCACGCACTTCAGGTTCGTGTAAGTATGGAACTGGTGGTACAAATAAATGATTCCAGCCTTGAATGGTAACAACATCAACCAAATTGGCCATACCAAACAGTGTGTTAATGTCAGGGTCAAAGACTCTACCATTCAAGACTTTTTGTTGCTCCATATTCTCTACCCACTCTTTTCTAGTCAAATCCTTTTCTTTGATTTGATCTTTAATCTTGGGACCAGGTCTCTTTACGGGTTGTTCCTCTGACTGCTTTCTTCCTATTTCTCCCTTTGCAAGAGATGTCTACTTTTTAACCTTTGCATTTTTTGCAATAGATTTCTTCCCCCCTTTTTGATTTCCTTTTGATTTAATCATTTCTTCCTCAGCTTCTCTCCTCCTTTTTACCACATACTTGACAGCATCTTCAGATTCACTTTCACTATTCGCAATAGACAAAGGAGTAGAGGCAGGATGTTCATTTTTAAGCCCTTTTCTTCTCCTCTTCCTAGTTCTTTCCGTGTGGGCTTTGCTTGCAGCAATAGCACTTTCCATAACCTTTTGTGCTTCGCTCCTTGTAATATACTTCCTTTTTTCCCCTTTAGAGTAAGACATTTCCAACTTTCCCTTCCATTTTCTCTGTTGCTCCTTTGCTCGTTCAGCAGAGTTTTCAACAATGTCAACCTCAGATGTACCTTTAACTGCTTCCAACTCAGAAACATTTATTTGAGATTGGTTTGCTCCACGCATTCCCCTTGAGCGCCATTTTAATGGAACCTCTTCTTCTTCTTCCTTATCGCTTCCAACATCAAATGATTTTGGTGTTTGGTCAAAGATAGGCTCACTTCTGGGAAGGACCTGATCCGGTGACTCCAACTCATGCTCCAGAGAAGTGGGTTGAACATCACCTCTTAAAAAGGCTAAGCTTTGAACGGCCACCAGTACAGCACCAGCAGTTAGAGTCTCATTAGGTTTTACCACAGATTGTGCTTCTAAAATGGGGGATTTTTCACTAGATAAGACCAGAGTGGGAGAGCAAACCAAGGTGTTTCCGAAGTGAAGAACAGGGGAGACTAAAATGTCGGCCGGCGGGCAGATGGGTTCAACCATTTTGCCGGCACCACAGACAGGGGTGGAGGGAGACTCTTCAGGAGGAGGAACGGGGAAGTTGAAAGGGCTAGGGTTTTCAACCTTTTGGGGGAAGGATGTTTTTGAGGAAGACTCAGTGATAGACAATTTTTTAGGAGAAGAAGGAAGAACTTGGAGAGAAGTTTAGAGAAATATATTAATTAATTTTTTTTGAAAGGAGAAGAGAGAAGCTAAAAATAAATTCTCCAAAAAAAATTAAAATTGAAAAGGTATCGGGTCTCAATGGAGGTGACCTTTGGTATTAAAAACGACAAGACGTTTTGAACTGACGCGATGAATGGGCGAGAGACACGTGGCAGTGATGTTTGACTTTTAGACAGTGTAGTATAAGTGATACTAACCTCGTGAGGACCAGGTCCTCCTTTCAGTTTGTAACTATGTCTGTGTGATTAAACATTCCCTTCAGCTAGACACACCATGAGTGTATACCTGCATTAAGGTACAGAAGTGAATTCTTTTATGACAGACATTACAACAAGTATAGATACCTACCCTCCTTAACATAATCAATAAGAAAAAAATTCTGTCGAAAGGTCAGGTAATTTTGAGCATCCCTAGCCGCATCCTATTTTTAATGAAGACATCTTTACTTAATGATTTTGTAAAGATGTCTGCTAGCTGGTCTTCAGTTTTACAGAACCTCATCACCACATTTAGCTTTTCAACATTGTCTCTTAGGAAGTGATGCCTTATATCTATGTGCTTTGTCCTCTTGTGCTGGACCAGATTTTTGGCCATGTTCATGGCACTAGTATTATCGCAGACGAGAGAAATAGTGTCTGTAAGTACACCAAAATCTTCCAGCTGCTGCTTAATCCATAACAATTGTGCACAGCATGATGCAACAGCCACATACTCTGCCTCTGCAGTAGGTAATGCAACGAAATTCTGCTTCTTTGTTCCCCATGAAATCATGGCTGATCCCAGGAAGTGTGCCATGCCTTTTCGATCAACAAGAAAACCTGCATAATCAGCATCAACATAACCTATAAGATCAAAAGAGTCATTAGTAGGGTAGAAGAGGACCAGGTCCTGAGTTCCCTTCAAGTATCTCAGGATATGTTTGGCTGCCTTAAGGTGAGACTTATTTGGTGCTGCTTGAAATCTTGCACACATCCCTACACTAAACACTATATCGGGCCTGCTTGCAATGAGGTACAGGAGTGACCCAATAATTCCCCTATACATGGTCTGATTGAGCTCCACACCATTTTCATCTTTATCAAGTTTCACACTTGTGCTCATAGGAGTATCCAGCACCTTTGCCTCAAGAAGATTAAATTTCGTGAGCAACTCTTTGATATACTTTTCTTGGCATATTGAAGTGCCTTGAGAGGTTTGTTTGATCTGCAAGCCTAGGAAGAAAGTGAGTTCTCCCATCATGCTCATTTCAAACTCACTGCTCATCAGATTAGAGAATTCCTTGCAAAGTAAATCTGTAGTGGCTCCAAAGATGATATCATCCACATAAACCTGCACAATCAGCAACTCCTTTCCTCTGGATTTCAAAAACAGTGTATTATCAATTTTACCTCTTTTGAACCCATTTGCAAGAAGGAATTTTGACAGTCGTTCATACCAAGCTCTAGGAGCTTGTTTTAACCCATACAGAGCCTTGTCTAACTTCAGCACATGATTTGGCAGTTCTGCATCTTCAAAGCCTGGAGACTACTTGACATATACTTCTTCCTTCAGATTCCCATTCAAGAAAGCACTCTTGACATGACAGGCTGACTCCTTCAATAGAATCAAGATCAGCAACATACATATTCTTGACTCTTTTTGCAGACATCACAATTTTCTTAGTTGCACAGTTTGTAACCACACAGCTTTCAGACATGAACTTGACTTCATTTCCCTTGTCACAAATTTGTGAAATGCTCAAAAGATTGTATTTTAAACCCTCCACATAGTGTACATTATTTATCGAATTATCAGCCGATCTCCCTATTCTGCCAATACGAAGGATAGAACCGTTCTTTCCACCACCAAACAACACACCACCACCTTGGTGTGCTTCCAAAGAGAGAAAGTTTGAAGTGTCTCCAGTCATGTGCCTTGAGCATCCACTGTCCATATACCAGCACTGACTCTTTCCTCTCTTCTGCATAGAAATCATTTGTTAGATTTAGGAACCCACTTCAGACGGAGTTCCCAGTAATCATTAAGAGGACTGATAAGAAACATTTCTGTCCAGGGAGGCATGATGTTTTTACTGAAACGATACGGGGGACCAGGTCCCTTGTGTCCCTTTTTAACATTATTTTCAAATCTAATAAATTTCACATGCCTTTCTTTAGCTTTTCTCAGAATCTCACAATTTTCTTTCAAATGACCATTTCGACCATAGTGAGTGCATAAAAGGTTGTCAGATACAAACACATACTTGCTATGGGGATTGTAGGGAGGTTCTATTGGTCTGCGTCCCAACCCTTTCTTTCCATTGAAACTTTGATTGGACAGATTAGAGAGTATCTTAGAGGAGTCAGTCCATTTCAGGGAGTGACTTAATTCCTCATTGACCTTACTCAAATCCTTTCTCAGTTGAGAATTTGTTTCAAGAGAAGCGACTAGCTTAGACTCAGAATTTTTTAGCTTTTCTTCCAGTTCTTCCTCAAAAATGCTAAGTTTTCTCTTCCCACCTACTGAGTTTCCAGGGTCCTTCTCAGATGTTATGTTACAAGTCTCTAGAATACCTATCCCTTCACTAATTTCAGCAACTTGAGACATGAGAGCAGAATTCTTATCTTCACACAAACTTAATTTTTTATTCAACATTAAGTTTTCAGTGGTTCGTTCATCAACACAATCAATAAGCAAAGCAGCAAGTTTCCTCAAATTTTCAATAGGCAGATTATCTAGATCATCTTTAAGATCAAAAAGAGTTACCTCATCTGAATCCTCTTCATCATCAGAATTTGCCATTAAGGAGAAAATAAAGTTGAAAATGCTTTCATTATCCTCAATGGCCATCATTGAGACATCCTCATGACTCTCTTCATCTTCTTCTGATTCACTTGAGTCATTTCCCCACACAGCAAAGGCGTTTCTCACCATCTGATCCGCAAGTGCCTTCCTTCGGGCATGGTCTGGGACCAGGTCCCTCTTGCAAGGTCTGGTGTCATGAGTTTCTTGCTTTGGACTGGGGCAGTTCCTCATGAAGTGTCCAGGATTGCCACACTTATGGTAAAGATCATTTGCAGTAGCAGTCTTGCTGGAAGGGGTTTTCTTTTGGAAGCCTCCATGCTTCTTTAAGATCTTTTGAAATCTTCTAGTGACATATGCCATCTCATCTTCCTCTTCAGTCTCTTTACTTTGAGATATTTTCAAAGCAATGGACTTCTCCTTCTTTCCTTCCTTCACAATTGTCCCCTGTTTCTTGTTCATCTTGTTGGTCTGAAGATTCCCAATTAGTTCGTCCATGGAAAGCGTCATTAGATCTTTGGCTTATGTTATGGCATCCACCTTGCTTTCCCAAGATTTCGGAAGCACCTTGAGAATTTTGCGAATTTGCTTACGGACAGGAATAGGCTCACCCAACCCTCTCAGCTCGTTGGTGATAAAGGTGAATCTTGAGTTCATCTCAAAGATGGATTCCCCTTCCTTCATAATGAAATTTTCATACTGAGTGGTAAGCATATCAACTTTAGATTCTTTTACTCGTTGAGTTCCTTCATGGGCTGTTTGAAGACAATCCCATATCTCATTGGCAGTCTCACAAGCAGAAATCCTGTTGTACTCATCTGCTCCAATTCCGCACACTAGAATCTTCTTTGCTTTGTAGTTCTTTTCTATCTTTCTCCTATCTGCCTCGTTGTAGTCCTTTCTGGTTTTGACAACAGTGATGGTAAGCTCTCCATCCTTCACTTCCTTTGTAGGAACATATGGTCCATCAAGGATGATGTCCCATAACTCAGAATCCTCAGCGTTGATGTAGTCGTGCATTCGATTTTTCCACCAGCCATAATATTGTCTATTAAAACGCGGTGGCCTGGTAGAAGATTGTCCTTTCTCCATATTGGGTGGAGCAGCCATTCCGTCAGGATCTTTCCTTTTCTTGGTGTTAACCAGAGAGAAAAGACGTGCTCTATACCACTTGTTGGAATATATACGTCCACGTTTTCTATGGGACCAGGTCCTCAGCACAATTACAATAACAGAAAATAAACAAAGTGTTGAAAGTAAAGATTGCACAACAACTTTATGTGGAAACCTCCTTGCTCAAGGGAGTAAAACCATGACCTGGCCTGCCAGGACTTTTCAAACTCCTTTCACTAATCTTCTCCAAGCAAAAGTAAAAGCAAGTTTACAAACCGAGATTAGCCTACTAATCCCAACTCTAAGCAATACCTCCTATTACTTAGATGAGCCAGAGCAGATACAACACCGCCCACTATACTAATCCTAACCGATTAATATAGACTTTTAGAGTAAGAACCTAAGTTACCCTTAACCTAGTTCTTACAATGATTCAAACAAGTTTGAAACGTCTCTTTCACAAGTGAAACGGATCTTACAATATCAGAACTATTACAAGCAAACAAAATAACAGCTGGTACAAAAAGCTCTTGAAGCAATCGATCAAGTCCCTTGCTGTTCTTGAAGCTTGAAAGACTCTCTCTTTGAATAAATGAGTGAATATTGTTGTCTCATGTTTGATATATACCATGAAGAGTTATTACCAAACGTACAAGCAATCTCCTTGCTTCTGATTGGTGAAGTACTCTGCAGCTTCACCAACTTTCTGACGCAGACAGTTTTTACAGCTGTACCGCACTTTGCCAGCTGGCAGAGTACTCATACTCTACAGAGGACCAGGTCCCTGCACTTGTAAGGAGATCATCAAAACATTTAGGAGTATAAGCACTTATCAAATCACTAATCACATTTTTCCTATGCAACAAAAATAGACAAAGGATAATAATCAGGAAGGAACTGTGTATGTTAAAATCTAAGTAGGTCCCTCCTCTCCAAATCATGGCCACTAGCATGTCGAAAATGTAGCACATAATAGGGCTGTGGCTTGATTCCTTTTAGCAGATGCACAAATCTGAGTGAGTATGATTTAAAGTATGCTCCCAGGCACTAGTTTCGAGACAATCTTCTGAAGTCCCTTCTGGACTTTGGTTGGTTTTTTCTTTTCTCCGGTGGACTTCTTTCACCAAAATACCACTCTTTTTCTTTCTTTCTCTCTTTTTTAACTCCATTGCTATTCATATGGACAACAGAGTTTATTTCAGATCTGGGGGGAAGTCTTACAACATCAGAGTCTAGATCAAAAGCTGAAGTATGGTATGACTGGGTTGAAAATGCTAGGCATCACAAGAGGAGAATGGTTCTTAGCAGGGGAGCACTTGGTTGGGTCTGAAAAAGGCTAACAGAGGATTCAAGGATCAGAGGGAAAGCGGCCAAGTCATGGAGATGCAGGGATTTCTCAACTAACTTCTTTATAGCTTTGAAATTCAATCAATACAGGAGATACCTATCTCTAATTTCAGTTAAAGGTAGTGACAGAGTATGTGGTTTGCGAGCTATTGCATAGGAACTAAGGTTTTACCATGTGCGTACCCAAAGGGTAGCGGCTGCGGGTTTCCCTTGTCATAAAAAAAAACAGAGCAGTTATTATACTCCCATAAAGTGCATTCAATGAGGGGTGGGAGAAGTTAGCTAAGAAGATAGAAACATTCATTAATAGGGGTATAAAACAAACAAAAGCACTTAAATTATCAGGGGAGGAAGACTATGCTGCTAACAAGGGGGAAGGAGTTATAGAGACGTTTTGCAGAAAAGTAAATGAACCAGAATTGAGACAGAGCTAGCAGAAGAAAGCAGCATGTTGAAAGCTCGAGTCCAGTTAGAAAACGAAGACCTATTGGTACGTTGTCTAGTGGGGATTTTTTTTTGGAGAAGACGATACACCCACTAGAAATGATGTAATAAGATGATCCCAATAGACTTGGAATAGAGCACATGGAGTCCAAGTCTATGATATGAATGGAATTTTATTTCTTTTTGAATTCCAGTCCAGAAAAGCAGCAGAACATGTTTTGATGGGTGACTGGAGAAGACAAGGGAGCAGATTAAAGCTTCAATGGTAGTCGCCGACCATTGGGGCTTTCCCAATAACCAATGAGTTTGAATGGTTCTTGATTTGAGTTCTAGGGTTGCCTCTACATCTCTGGTCCAAGCCAATAATGAAGGAAATTGGAGATCGGTGTGGCAGCTGGATAGAGACAGAAGAAGAAACCGATCTAAAAAATCATCCCCGTTAGGCTAGGATTCGTGTCAAAGGTCCGACAAAAAAATTATGGCATCCATCGAGATCGCTGATGAGGAGAACATCTTCTCTCTACCTATATGGGTAGAATCGCTGGTGACTTTTCGTAAAAAGTACGATGAGGGAGTGTGTACAAGTATGGAAAGAGACGAGGGTGGGTATCGAGGGAGGAACCCATCAGATCTTTCGAGGTGCAGAGATATTCATAGGTTTGAAAAGCTGCCTGTTAAACCTAACAAAGAAGAAAAGGTTTTTTTGGTGAAATAAGTCACGTGGGTGGAAAAGTCACAAAGGGGACCACTTCAGAACAAATAGAAGGCCACTTGGTTTTAAACCCTGGCCCAAGTGGGCTTGTTAAAAGCCCAATTTTTAAAAGACTGCCCGACAGAACCTGAGCCTTTTATTTGCGATGTAAATCATTGGGAAAGAAATCATGAAATTATAGACTCCTCAACTGTATAGATTTTGTCATAGACCCTCCATTAATTCCAAAATCTTGAGTTAAACCAATTGAAAACGAAGGTGGATTGTCAACAACTTGTACATGCAATGGCGTACCTCTCGTAATTCTCTTAGATGGAGTCGAATCATCCATTTTGTTTTGGAAAAATGGATAATCTGATAAATAATGAGATATTTTTTTAAAAACAAATTTATCATAAAACTAACAAGCATAATACATATGTAAACAAATGTTGAAAAACGAAAAGAAAAAAAGATTCACCCATGATTTTGATAGTTTCCTACAAAAATTGAAAACATGATTAGAGGGAGAAGGTGGAATTCGAATTTTCCCAATTTCAAATTGGAAGTGGAAGAGTGATTTTAGGAGAAAAATAGGTAATGGGGACATGAGAGATAAAATTGATTTTGTATAAAATCATATACAAAATCTTATTAATGCTGCTTTGATTCGGTATACAAAGATGTGGTGGGTCCCATTATTAATGGCAAAAAAACTGAAACTGTATTTACTGACAGTAAATAAATTAAACTATACCCTAATTGACTAATAACCTAGGTATGTTTGCCAACTCGCTTAATTTTCTCTTTTTTTATTATAAAACCATTAAAAAACTGTTAATTCAATAACTCAATAACAATAAACCAATAACACTTTTTTCGGTTCGATTTATCGGTTGGTTCGGTTTTTGCACACCCCTAGGACCGACCAAGGGATGAAAAGTGTGAAAAGAAATTCAAAATAACATTTTAAAGAAATCTAGAAATTTTGATATACACTTGATACACATGATATACAGTAATTTACATGGTCTACGAATCCTTTTATGGCCCGTAAAATGATCCATAGATCGTGGATTGAATCCTTGGAATTTAGTTGCAAAGTTTGAGCCTCTGATCTCAAACCATGAGCTGAATTTACAACCCGTAATTTCAATTTGTAGTTCCAGAAGTAGAAATCTCTGATAGAAGTGTATGTAGTAAAAAATTCATAATTTTTCATTTCGAACCTGGATTAAGGAAAGTTTGATGGTGTCGGAAATAAGACTCATAGGACTTTTATTTGATAGGTCATGAGCCACATAAGTACTCATATTCTAAGATATATGATCGTTTGAAGTTGATCCTTGTATGATTTCATGGAAAAACTTAACAAGTTGGAAAGGCATTGAACTTGGCTTAGTGTTAGGGGTCCCTAATGACCCTAAATCACTTCTGATACACTTACTACACTTGGTAATGAACCTTAACATACATAAACAACTAGGAACCATCCATACATACGATTCAGATTTTATCTTAAAAAATTCGTTTGGGGTGTTACAAATAACTTTAGTGAAAGTATAATGGATACATCATTTGGTGGAGGAAGTCACTTGGGAGACCAAGTTAGACAAGTGCAACAAATATGTCTATTTTTCGATGATACATGTACTTTCTTTATCATTACGTTCAAAGACAAATATGTATTTTAGTGATAGATGGTGTAACGATCCTCATGGTCATTTTGTGTTTTTTGCATGTTTTTTCATGTTTTATCATTTTTAATAGCTTTGATATGTCATTTGAAATCTGCAGCGATGAGTGACATATTTTTCAAAATGATTAGATGGATAATGAGGGAGTTTTTCAATTTTAAAGGTTTTTTTAGTAATTAAAGAGAACTTTTATTAATTACCACTGAACTTTACAATCCGAGGGTAAACTAAATAATTAGTTTCTTAAGTATCCTACTTTACCAGAAAACACATTCAAATATTAGATAATAGACATTAAACCTACATTCTGTTAAGACATAATTCTCAAAGGGAGAAAATATAACTTATTAATAGATGGTGGATATGTCATATTAGCTAAATTTCATATGCTTAGATTGAGAAGTATACAAACTCCTTGCACATTTAAGTATAAACTTTATCTCAAGCCACCATGATATTTTTTTTTGTAACAGTAGCCTCACCTAACCGTAGATAGTCCTACAATTTGCCACATTTATATAATTCACAACTAACAATTCTTTGTTTGATATGTACTTGTATACGGTGGTTTGTATTTGTATATGATGATGATTTCCTTTGATTTTTCAGTTTTGTCATCATATATGCATTCTA
>JAJOOE010002738.1:0-19547 GCA_036250405.1 Solanum raphanifolium | reverse complement strand
GCACACTGGAAACAGGGAGAAAACTTCTATACTATGTCATCCTAATGTTGAAGCCGGTAGGCGAGGAAAGTCGTTTAGGGGAGTAAACAAAGTTGAGGCGCTGATAAGAAGAAAGTATCCGCTAAAGTACGATGATAGTAGTGACAGGAGAACATGATAAACAAATAATCTAGTTCATAATGATCTAATATGAATTTAATCAATAATGAATATGATAGGAAGGAATACTTGAAAATAAAAAATCTGCATAACAAAGAACATGACTACATACATGATGAAATGATAAAAAACTATGAAACTTTAATCTTATATAGACTTAAAGGTATAGAAATAATTGAATTAATCTCAACTTTCTTGTGCAAGGATCAATTGTTCACTCAAAGATTCAAGTTGTGACTCACCATTACCAAAGAATCTCAAGCTCACTATACTTGCTTCAAATGCAGGTTCAAGCTAAACAAAGGTATTCAAATTCCCTCACAAAAAGAATGATTCCATATTCACTCAATGGTTTAATCAATTAATGTTCCTGAATCAAGATCAACACTCACACTCAAAAAGATAAACACAATGCATGATTTCACCCATAAGTTTTCCCTTATTTTCCAATCGACTTTTGCTTCAGCTCATTCATGACCAAAAAGGTCTTTTTCAAGGCTTGTACTGGGGCTGAGTGTATTGGTATGATCATTTAGGCTTATAAGTTGAAAATCCTCATGAAATTTGATGTGAACAACACCTTCTTTCCTTTTTTTTGTCATTTTCATTCAAGCTCCAAAGTCACCTCTTATTCATCTTCCATGAGTCATTGGAAACCCCATTTTCTTTGTATTTCCACAACTTTATTTCACGACTTTTTTTTTCTTTTTCTTTTTCAATCTATTCTTCTTTTTCTCTTTTTTTTAAATGGAGGGGTTCCATTTTTTTTTTTCAAAACATGGGCATGAGGGACTCCTTTGCATCTACTTGATTTGCCTTGTCTTTTCACCACACCCTCAACATAGGCTTTTGTCCTAAGTTGGCTATTCAAACAAACCATAAATCATGAGGATTATGGGTAATGGATAAGGAAAGGTTACAATGTTACCAAGTTTCTTCCAAGAAAAGGTCAAGGCTCAAAGGGTGCTCAAAAGATGTTCACACACTCACAAGGTAAGCCACAATAGAGGTATAATGTCAAATTGGTTCACACTCTTTAAAGTTGCCTAAGATCATCTCAAGAATTGCATCACTTAGTCAACCAGACCAACGGGGAAAATTGTAGGTGTCATCATGCATGGGTCATGGTAAGCTCATCACACAAGGCCTTGACACTAAAGTAAAACAAGACTCCACACTTTCGCTAGTGTGCAATGTTCATCACAAGAGAACTCGATTCAATAATTGGCTAGTCACAACGAGATGCAAAAAGTTGACATATTGTCTATGCAACTTCAATTGGCCTCGTCGTAGCCGCACATTCATTTATGTTTGATTATGAGTACTATTCGAGTCATCGGTATTGATCAAAGCTGGTACTCAAATTTGCAAGAGAACAACCACATTAATCACATACAAGAGGTCACAATTTTTTTTCGGAAGGGTCAAAAATCATTTACAATTAAAATCAAGGAGCCACAAGCTCAAACCTTCAGCAAAAAGTAGTGTGTAACACGAATTTAGCTCAAAGGTCAATACATAAACAAAACTAATATGCACAAAGGTGGGCCTTATCCCACCACAAACAAAAATCATTTGTCCTCAAATGCAAACGAAAATATCCTAAAGTAAAATCAAGTAAGACAGAGAGGGAGGTTAAGAGAGGATCATGTCTACCCAGTCGCTCCATCTGTCTGGGCATCAGTGCCTGGTGCATCTGTCTGCTCTCGGGTCTCAGTACTCGGAGTTACCTCAGTAGGAACAGTAATAGCACTAGGAGAAGCCAAGGAAGTCTCGGTAAATGATGTATGAATCACCAACTACATACTCGTCCCTACAAGATCCGGCAAGTCTCCATATATGCTTTCCTCCTGTATCTGTATCTTCTCCTCATCGGTCTCAGCATTCGACTTACTCATTGCAATTTCATCACGGTGTACATCGCCGGTGGTAGCCGGAGGAATCTCATGATCATCTACATCATTAGTATCCTTCAGTAATGAAGTGAAGTCGGTAGACTTCTCACAATCTACATCCTTTCTCAAGTCTGCTACCTTGGATTGCAAAGCCGTAACCTCAAAGGTCTTCCCTTGTCTGCTCTCACAAGTTATGACTCTCACAGCCAACTCATCAACAGAAGTATGAAGGTGGGTAAGTACAGTAAGGATGGCACTCTCGATCATTCCTGAGATGGATTTTTCTTGTCGGGTCGCCCTCACATCAGTATGGGCCAAGTGCCCCATCTTTAGCATTATGGCCTGAGTAATCTTGGTAGGCTGGGAGGAGGGGGAAACACCTAGGTCCTGTGAAGAGGAGTAAAGGGCAGATGTACCTGAAGGCCTAGAGGCCGGAGTTGGCAAAGATGCCTCTCAGGTAACGAGTCAACATCAATTTCCGGAGAAGTATCTGCCGGAGCTGCTCTCCTCCTGTCATCCTCCTCTCGTGTGTACTTGGCCTCAATACGCTGAATGTCAGTGGATGAAAAAGGGGTAACCTCAATATCTCTTGCATCATCCCTAGGTACTCCAATACGCCGGCATAACTCAGTGATCAGGACTGGGAATGGCAGAGAAGTCTGCCTCTGCTTGGCTCTTATGGCCATCTCCTGTGAAATAAGAAGTCCCAATTCGATGCTCCTCCATGACATGATAGATCCAAGTCATGCTTCCTTAGTATGGCGCAGATAGACTCGTTCTGGGATGACATTATAGTGGTACTGATGAAGCCAAACAAGAAATGAGCAGCAATGCTCAAGTCCCTTTTCTCTATGGGGACTCCTGCCTCTATCCACCTCGGGGTGGTGTCGGAAATCAGTGGGGCCAACCAGCCCTTCAGGTCATCTAAAGACTGAGCCACATGTAAACCATCATAAGGACATGTAGAGTGCAGTGTTCTCTCCAATACAGTGTTAAAATACTCTCTATTGCACCCAATTTCCTTACCTCTGACCATAACCGACTTCACTAGTCTGAACTCGCTGGCTTTTTTCTTACTCTTCGGCACCAACTCCCCATAGGCTATATAGAACTCCCGAACCCATGAAAGAACATCAGGGCCTCGAGGCCTAGTAAACGGATTAAACATATGGTAGTTGAGAGTGTCCAACACATCTGAGTATTTACCCTCCAGGCCCACAGTAGATAATAACTTCTCCTCAAGGATGGTTCGTAAACCATCGCCTTTCAACCGGTTTAGAAGTCTAGGTGCAGGAACAACTAGTGGCATGGGAGCGATAGGAGGTGCTAAAATTGGCAGTGATTCTGCTGGTGTGGATGCATGAGGAACTCTGGTGGACGTGGGGTGAGATCTAGCCAGGAGCTCATTCCTTCGGGATAGCAAAGGCTGCTCGTCCTCAGGCTCAGACAAATCAGCACGGGTGTCAACAACTGTAACGACCCCAGAGCACCCTCTAGTTGTTACCGGTGTATTCGACCTCTCGGAGGTCTTATACAAGCCCTTAGCATTTGTCATAGCATTTATCATAAAAAAAATAGCAGAAAATTTAAAACTTTTTCATAATATAACACAAGACTTAAATGTCACCTCATTTAAACCTTTAATACAAAATCGGAGTACTACGTCACAAGGTAGCCATCTTAAAACATGACTACAACACAAGAGGGACACATCCCTTACAATACAAAAGAAACTACTATCTAGTACATAGAACTTAGGGAAACTCTTTAACATAAAGATCCTTGAATCTTTAAGGACACACCCAAACTTGGGAATAGTAAGCCAAGCTCATCACCTCTAGGAAAGGCCCTTTAGCCACCACCACCTACACTTGGTGTAAAAGATGAAGAAGAATGGTGTTAGTACAAGAATGCACTAAGTATAATAACCATGCAAAACATGCTTTTAAAAGGACATTTAGTTGGAAACTATGCATCATGCCTTTTTAGAGAAACTTCAAGAACATTTAGTACATAGGCACAATATAAACCACATACATCATCATAAACACGGAAACCATTCATAATAGCACCTAGAGCCACTTATAACATTTTAGGCACATTCAATGCATACAATACATTACCTTCCTCTTTATCTTAACTCCTTTCCTCAAGCAACCCTTAGGGAATACTTGGTGCAATGTATCACCTTAAGGTTACCAAAGGTGAACTTACATACAACCTTCATCAATCCAACCACATATATTCATAGAGTCATAAGCACACCATAAGACATAGTCTTCATATAGGAACCATCACCTAAGACAACCCCCAAGTCTCACTAGTGCAATGTGCAAGTAGCATCCCATAATACTACTCCCACCAAGTGTTCCTAGGAAGACACCATAGACTAGGCACATCATATTCAACAAGTCATAACATCTTCATTTAACATTAGACATAAAACCAACATACTTCATAACATCATATAAAGACTCATTCATTTACTACATCATTAGTCATAACCCATTTAGTTCATATCATAGATAAACCACCCTCACAACCCCTTCACAAGCTCACTTGTGCAATGTACACATGGAGTCCCATACCCCCACATATACTAAGCAAACCCATTAAGAAGTCATAAGTGTAATTCACATGCATAATCATACTTCATGTCTTGACATAAGTAAAATCAACCTTAACATGCTTTCATATTAACATACATAGACCATAGTCTTCATTACATAAAGAGCCTAATCATAACCTCCCTTAGAGTCCACTTGTGCAATGCATAAGTAGGGTCCATAGACCTACCTACACTAAGTAACTCTTCAAGAAATCATGACTAGAGTTCATATTCTTATCTTAGTTCATTTCTTAACTTTCGGGAGACATTGCCATAACCGACATAGACCATGTCAGCTACATGAAATTCGGTGTTCTACTCCCACACCGAAAAGAGAGGGTACTACTTGCCAAAGTAGGACCTACATACATAGTAGCTATTTAGTGGATCCACTAAGCTAATACCTACGGGGACACGTAGTTATGGAACAAGGAGATTGCTACTAGAAAACCTTGACTTACTAAGTGTGGAGGTTTCCATCTCATGAGACAACATCTATGTTGGGAACCCGGACTTGCTAAACTTGAAGGTTCTCTTGTGGGAAGCCAGACTTGCTAAACATGAAACCCCCACTCTCATTTTTCATGTTCACTCGGTGCTAAGCTCCAACTCCCTTTTTAAACATCTTTAAGCCTTTATTTAACATTAGTTCATAAAATAGGCTTTAGGGACTTAATCCCTCATATCATATAGCTCAAAGGTTTCTAAGATGAGAATGACCTTTCATCATAGAACCTACATTATGTGAGAATGACCTTTCACATAATCATACCATATTGAGGCTCTACTTTATCCTACTTCATTTTGAGGGTCGTTACAGAAAGCTAGTTTTTAGCAATTTCTACCATTAAAGGTTGCCCCCGTGCCTAGAAATGTGATCTCTACACGTGGCAATCATTTCCCCTTCTATTAGTTGTGTTTGGTGCTAGTTTTTGAAGATATAAATTGGTAGTTATTGGTGTTTCTTCAAGGTTTACACTTGGTTTGCTAAGGTAATCATCTCGGGACTCTTTTATGATTATTTTTACGAAGTTCTACAGACGTTTCTTCAAGTTGGGGCCATATGGCAAATCTGCCTATTTAAGCTCAATTATGAATTGTTTATAAGAGTGTACCAGATATGTATATATAGTGTTTGCGAAGGTTAGGATTAAAGGAACAACTTTTGTGAAGAAACTACGGACATTCGAGCATTTATTGGTAATGTGTGTTAAGGCTAAGCTCCATCCTTCATTTTAGCACGACTCCTAGGAAATTCCTAAAACACCAAATGTGATATTTTGCTATTCTCTTGCTAGAAAGGCCTTCTATGAAAGGCATTGGGATCTCAACTGGATTATTTACATAATTCTAGTATTTTGATATTTCACTTATTCGGATAAATAGGGTATTTGACATCTACATGTCATTTTATTTGTTTCATTGATTATATGTCCATATGTATGAATTCTTATTCTTCTTTCGGTGGTGTGACTTAAAAATATTGTGGTAGACCTTTGTTATTTGTAACCAGCCCCCTTTCCCCACTAAAGTTTATTATGAAATATCTTTAAAATAACACAAGATTTTCAACACACTCAAATATAACTTAAATGTTTAAACTATTAGAACACTTGATTTTTGAAATACTTCTTTTATAAATTATGTAGGAACCAAGTAAATCACCTTAAACTTGTTATGAACATCTTCAAGGTTAGGTTATCTTTCTAAAGGCTGAGGAAGGTTTTCAAGCTTATTGGGAAGTACATATGAGGTTTCATGAGATGGTTACATGTCATACGAAAGTGATTACGGGGTTCTGAGAACAAGAGTACAAATGGGAAAAGATTGGCAACATGACAACGGTAACATATATGCATTATGAATCCATGACATGACATGATTTGCATTCTACTCCCGAGCAATAATTGAGAGGTATAGGGCCTATTGCCTATATTTATACATATGAGACACCGATCGCCACAAGTTGAATAATATGATGTCAGTTAGCAACCGAGAAGCACCACCATTGCTAGTGACAGATAGCTCAACGAAATCAGTCGAGTTCGCCGAGTGACTCGGTGACTCGCCCATCTTCTCTCTCATCACCATTTACTGCTTGCCTTTAGCGTCTTCATGTTCTGGACCGTTAGGCGGTATAGTAATGTTTCACGGAATTATTCGGCAAAGCGCCGACTGCTTCTCTCATTGCCTTCTTGATCCTCTTCCTTTAGGGGCTTTGCACCGGCGATTCGCCAAAGATGTTTGGCGATGCTTAGGCTTCAGCTTCTTCGTTCTTTCCAGCCTTTTTGTTCCTTTTTGCGCCTAAGTGTCCATGCTTCTACTAAAACTTCAAATACCTAAAACTTAAGAGTTTTCATCAGATATTGAGACAAAATAAACATTTGAGGACACTATTTCTATCAAAATAAAGCCCTAAATGAGTCCAAATTGTGGACTCATCATTATGCATCCTATTTTCCCTTGAGATAGAGCTAGAGTGTTTTGGCACTTGGTAAAGGATTATTAGTAGCACATGTGAGACGGGGTTGGATCAATAATGAAGTTGGAAAAGCGCTGCTATCGTTGAGTTGCCCCTTCCTGGCTCGAGTTGTCCGTTCAGGCAAGCCAGTCTAGATACCTATCTTATTCAGGTTTGAACCTAGTAAAACTAGAACATAGACATGGTTATCTATAAGACTCCCCTTATTTTCATCATTTGCATGTGACTTAATGAACCTCAAAATAAGAGTTGGTCCGCCCAAGAAAAGTATTCTTCTCTTACTTGACCAATTAGCTCATTTTATGTGCTACATGAAAAATGTATTTGTTTAGAAAGTATTGAATAATAATGCACTTTCCAAGTAAAGTCTTAATATCTTGAAGTTTTTTTTAACTGTCCAAATTGAACGAACTACGCACACCTGATTCTCAACTCGATGTGATACGTAGGCAACCCTACTCGGGTTCGGTGATACTTATTAAAAAAAAAATTAAAAAGAAAAGTATTTTCTTATTAAAAATAATGTTGTGTTCATAATTTTCCTGAACTATGTTTGACCTGATTTTTGTTTTGACAAGATACGTAGGCAACCTTATTTTGAGGTTCGGTCCAACCAAGGAAAAATCTAAAAATTCCTCGTCACAAAAATTAGGGCAAACTAAAAATAAAAAGGATGGAAAAATTTTGGGATTTTTTTTTAATTTAGAAAAAATTGACTTGGTTGGTACCAACATTCTTAGAAGTGTGCATAAGAAAGAAAGATGTTAAATTATTTGACAAGACAGACCAACTTTGTTGTGACCTATAGACTTCTTTTGGTATCTCTTGATATATTTATCTAATAATTGAGAAACTGTTTTGCTTAAAGTTAAGGTTAAAACAAATTCGACCTTATTGTTTCCTGTGCATTGTGTGGTGAGTTTTAGATATAAAATTCAATGGAGTGACTTTTGATCTAGAACTTGGCCTAAATGTTGGTTGAGAAAATTTTTGAGCAACATTTAACTTGAGAAATCATTATAAGCTTCCTTTGATCCGATTGTGCCTTTCAAGCCTACCAAATGACATGCTATCCGTAGAACTTTCATTTTGAGCCTGAAACATTTTTATTTGAATAACTGTATTTCAGCATATATCCTTTTGAGTGCATAAATACACTATTCCTTGGTCCCACCTCTCTGAGCGCACTATCAATTAGCTACACAACGCCAATGACCTAAGTTGGGTAACAAAGTGAAATGGACAATTATGTGAAAGTTAAAAAAAATGACAAAAAAAAAGCTAGAAAGAAAAATGAAAAAAAATCCAACGAAAGAAAGAGAAAATGAGAAAAAAAGAATAGGAAAATAAATGAGGAGGAGCTTTAAAAAAACAAAGGTCAAATGCGAAAATGAAAACATTTGAGAGCATTGTGCAATATTTAAGGAGGAAATAGTCACTTTATCACAAAAGAATATCCTACCTTTTCCTAAGCCTACATTACAAGCCAATGACAAGTCTTATTTGATCTCATTTTTGGTGTTCTGACATTAGTGGATACTTACATAAGGGCCAAACATATGGTATCTCAATCTCATGCATTGAATATCTTTTCGAGTGTGAGTGACTTGTAAAACGTCCTAAGATCTTCTATTATGTAAAGTAGGACTTCATTTGTTGCGAGGGCCCTTGAAATATGAGGATATAAATAATTCTAATCCCTTAATTTATGCAACATGAACTGATCAAATACTTAAATATGTTTGAGATACCAGTTGAAATTATATGGATTACTCAAAGTTGACCTCATATTTGTTTGAAAGTAGTTGAATGTGGTTCATATGCATAATACTAATTGTTGGTACCAACTAAAGTCAACACATTATCGAACATGAACCGATTCCTTTCACGAAAGATTTTATTTTTAAAAAAAGAAAAATAATTTCTTATTTATATGAACTACGTTTGACCTGATTCTTGCTATAAAAGATACGTAGGCAGTCCTACAATGGGCTCGATCTCACATAATAAAATTTTATATCCTTGAAGGAATGAAATTGGATAATTTTTTATTTTAAAAAAAATATTATCGAAAAAATGATAAATTAAAAAGAATCTCAAAGTTCCTCAATTTAAAAACTGGGGCATATTTTTATTTGTTAAAGAAAAATCTTTCATTTCTATTTATAAGGAACAAACACCCCAATTGCATTGATGTCTTGCATTTTTCTTTAGGTATAAGCATTTCTCATTTATGCTAATAGCTTGAATGATATTTTTTTGGTATAAACTAGGAAAAAAAAAATATATTGTGGTGATTTTATTTGATGATTTTGTTAAGTAAGATCCTCCTAAACAATGGGACGTAGTATAGCAAGGACCCTCCTCAACAATGGGACGTAGTATAGCAAGGACCCTCCTGAATAATGGGAGGTAGTGTAGAAAGAACCCTCATGAACAATGGGACGTAGTATAACAAGGACTCTCCTGAACAATGGGACGTAGTATCGAAAGGTCCCTCTTGAAAATGGGACGTAGTATAGCAAGGACCCTCCTCAACAATGGGACGTAGTATAGCAAGGACCCTCCTCAACAATGGGACATCGTATAGCAAGGACCCTCCTGAATAAGGGGACGTAGTATAGCAAGGACCCTCCTGAATAATGCAACGTATTATAGCAAGGACCCTCATAAATAATGGGACGTAGTATAGCAAGGACCCTCATGAATAATGAGACGTAGTATAGCAAGGATCCTGCTGAATAATGGGATGTAGTATAGCAAGGACCCTCATGAACAATGGGACGTAGTATATCAAGGACCCTCCTAAATAATGGGACCTAGTATAGCAATGACTCTCCTGAACAATGGGACGTAGTATAGTAAGGACCCTTCTGAACAATGGGACGTAGTATAGCAAGGACCCTCCTGAACAATGGGACGTAGTATAACAAGGACCCTCCTAAACAATGAGACGTAATATAGCAAGGACTCTCCTAAACAATGTGAATTAGTGTAGCAGGATCCTCCTGGACAATGGGAATTAGTGTAGAAGGACCCTCCTAAACAATGGGAATTAGAGTAGCAGGACCCTCATGGACAATGAGAATTAGTATAGCAGGACTTTCCTAGACAATGGGATTAGCATGACCCTCCTACATAATGGGATTTAGTTTAGCAGGACCCTCTTGGACAATGGGACTAGCAGGACCCTCCTACATAATGAGATTTAGATTAGCAGGACCCTCCTACATAATGGGATTTAGTTTAGCAGGACCCTCCTACATATTGAGATTAGCAGGACCCACCTACATAATTGGATTTAGATTAGCAGGACCCTCCTACATAATTGGATTTAGATTAGTAGGACCCTCCTGGACAATGGAATTAGCACGACCCTCCTACATAATGAGATTTAGTTTAGTAGGACCCTCCTACATAATGGGATTAACAGGACCCTCATACATAATGGGATTTAGATTAGCTGAACCCTCCTACATAATGGGATTAGCAGGACCCTCCTGGACAATGGGATTATCAGGACCCCCCTATATAATGGGATTTAGTTAATTCCTCCTAGGATAAACACTTTCTAGTCTGAGACCGTTATTTTTTATTTTTTCCTAGGATAAACACTTCCTAGTCTGAGACCGTCATTTTTTTTATTTTCTCCTAGGATAAACATTTCCTAGTCTGAGATGGTATTTTTATTTTCTCCTGGGATAAGCACCTCCTAGTCTGAGACTGTTATTTTTCATTTTCTCCTAGGATAAACACTTCCTAGTTTGAGACTTTTATTTATTTTTCTCCTAGGATAAACACTGTGACTTTTATTTTTTATTTTCTCCTAGGATAAACACTTCCTAGTTTGATTTTATTTTTTTGAAAATTCACATTTGCTAATAACTCACAAAAATTTACCAGTGAAAACTGGGGCAAAATTTTTGTTTATTTCTTTTGTTTGTAATGGTTTTCAGGTTTCTTCAAGCGTAATATGGATTAGGGATTAAACAAAAAGGTGACTTGGAACAACATAACTCAACTCCAAGTGGCGACTCATAAAAATATAAAATAATCCCTAAATCAATACCGTCACTTAAATTGGAAAAACTCTCCCGCCATGCGAAAAAGGAGTGTGACATGCATGAATATAATATGATGTGAGTAGTTCCCTTACAATATGATGATTCTAGGGTTGAAAGACTATTCTCACCCCTTGAATCAATGAGCTATAGTATGAATTATGTTGGATTGTGTGTCAAGACATTCTTCCATAAATATGAACTTAAGTCAAGACTTAATATGAACTCAAATGGGAATACGCTTAGCATCGAGTGGATATGAATATGAGATGGAAGCTTTTATGCTAATTGAGTCCGGCTTCCCAATGAAAGCTTTTATACTAGTTGAGTTTGCCTTTCCCAATGGGTTCCTTTTACGCTAGTTGAGTCCGAGTTCCCAAAGGATATCTTATGAGATGGAAACCTGCTACGATAGTTGAGTCCGGGTTTCTAGTAGCAATCTCCTTATACCATAAACTACGTGCCCTCGTAGGTTACTTAGCTATTGGATCCACCTAAGCAAAGAAGATGGTTCTACCTTAGGCAAGTAGAACAACCCCTTTTCGGTGTCGGGTAGACACTGGATTCCATGTTAGCTCACATGGTCTATGTCGGTTAAGGCTAATTCCCACAACAAGAATATGAATTATGAATTATGGTTACTCAAGAAGCTTTACTTAGTATGGGTAAGATTATGAGATCTTATTCATGCATTGCACAAGTATGCTTTGAGGTTATTCATGGTATGCTCCTCTTATGTTATGATGATCTATATGTTTAATATGCTTATGAAATATGGTTATGATGTATGCTTAGATAGAATTTGTTGCTATAGTTGTCTTCCTTGATATGTTAACTAAAGGTGAAGATTCCCCTGTCTATTAAGAATTAAGCTAAGTATGAGACTATAAGATGGTAAGTATGATTATGATGACCAAAGGGGATACTTAGCATATGGGATTATGGGATCCTATCCATGCATTGTACAAGTATACTTGGAGGTTACTTATGAAGTGATTTTCTTATGATATGAAGATCTATGTATTGACTATGTATATGGACTATGCTTTATGATGACTAATACTTACATCATGTCTATGTTGGAAATTATGCTTTTGAGTATGTTAGTATCTCTTATGATTGTGGCTTATGTATTATGTTGACTAACCCTTATGTTATGCTCTTATGATGCTATGCTAGCTATCATATTTAGTACTTTTGTACTAACACATACTCTTGCCTACATTCTCATCAAATGTAGGGTTTGGCAATTTTGAGTTCCATTCTTGAGGATAGGTTTCTAGAAGTGCAAGGAGTTGAAGACTTGGTGAGTCCTCATAGCATCGAGGATTCATCACCTTTCCTTTATGTCTTTCTTTTATGTTTTACGACTATTGTATGGACTATATCCCAAGAGTTATTCAAAGTTGTATTAGATGGTTTTAGACAAAGAGTTATAGACTTCCACTTGCTAGAATTGAAATACTTCGATTGTATGGAAAGATGTTTTAAATTTCCGCACTTTTCTATTATCTTATGTTATGATATACTAGGTGGCTTGTGTGAAACCCCTTCAGGGTCAAGTATGCCATGTTACATGTAGGGTGTACCCCTGGGTAGTGACACTTGTATATCATCTCTAATAGAGGTCCTCATTTAACATCCTATTTTTGGAAACCGTTTCACAAAGGTCTTGGTACTCAAGTAAATCTCAGAATAACATTTCATCCATAGACAGATGGTCAGGAATAGCGTACCATTCAAACCTTAGAGGACATGTTGAGAGCTTGTGTGATCGATTTCAAGGGTAGTTGGGATGATCACCTACCTCTCATAGAGTTCGCCTATAATAACAACTTTCATTCCAGTGTTGAGATGGCCCCTTATGAGGCACTGTATGGGACTAGATGCAGGTCTCCGATTGGTTGGTTCGAAGTAGGTATAGCAACCTTGATTGGGTCAGGTTCAATTCATTAGGATATGGAGAAAGTTCAGCTCATCATAGATAGACTAAAGAGAGCTCAGAGTCGTCAGATGTCCTATGCAGATGTGAGGAGAAGGAACTTAGAGTTTGAAATTAATGATTGGGTTTTCCTAAAAGTGTCATCCATGAAAAGGGTGATGAGATTTTTCAGGAAAGGGAAGCTAAGTCCCAAGTAAGTAGGTCCTTACAGAATCCTGAAAAAGGGTTGGTAATGTGGCTTATGAGTTAAAGTTGCCACCAAAACTAATAGAGTGGTAACACCTCAGAATCTAGTAGACTAAGCAAGGGTTTAGGTAAGAAGTCACAAGCCAAGGTTTTGGAGGGCACCCTTCACCAGGGCCCAGGCGGACGCTGAAGGGCACCAAGAGGCGTGGTGTTTCCCTCACTAGCTCACAAAACCAAGCCAGGGGAAGTTTACCTCCGACGAGCACCAATACGGCTCATGGTGGGCACCATGACACGTGGTGATACCTGTGAAGAGGGAGGCAATATCCCCTATGAGGCAGAACCTCCACATGAGCGACATGACGACTCATGAAGTGTAAGACGGACTGTGAAAAGGGTCGTGAGGGGAAGGGAGTTTAACGGGAGGCAAGCCAAGCCACTGGTTAAGGACAATGGTTGCCACAACGGGCCTGTGAAGTCCTTGACATCCCATGTGGGCCTCAATCATGAGGTTGCGTCAGTTTTAAGTTAAGGGGCAGTTGGGTCTTTTCCATATTTCTTTAAAAAGAAGCTATGTCATTTTGTCCATGCCTAGGACCCCTATATAAGTGATTTTAACCCCAAAACATACCCATTCAAGTCATTCTATTAAATTCACGAAAAGAAATTGGGTTCTTCCTCTCCCAAATATTTCTCTCTCTAGAAACAGGAATAAGACGAAGGGTGAAGCTAGGGCTCAAGGTCAAGTCTCTATTCTCCAATTGTTTGTGGGCTTTGATAGCAAAGTATGATAGCTTTATTCATCCATGGAATCCTTGCATCCATGGAGCCCATAAGTTCTTCAAAAGAAATGTAGAAATTCCCCAATCTGAGTTAGGGTTTTCTTCTAAGTAATGGGTCTTTATGAATGTTGGTTCAATTTATTGAATTATGATGGATTATCCATGAATTGAGAGGATTCTATGCTTTTTATGATGAAATTCCATGTATACATGTGTGACCCATGTATCTAAGATGATATTGTATGAAAATGGGTTTCACTCTATGAAAGAAGAATCTATGGATTTATGTGTATATTTATAGGATAAATAAGAGACAATAGTAGTTTCTTTGAGATTGAAGCATATGTGATGATTTATGATATAAATTGTTTTGAGAGTGAACCATATATTGTTAATTGTTGATTATTGATATGATTGTGGTGGAAAGGATTTACCCATATGATTTTCTTATGTATGAATGCGAAATTCTTTCTCCATTGAATGATTCAAGGTTTAAAGGATTTGTCACCCATAATGAATCTAAGCTACGAAACTAGGAAAATGATGAGGCTAGAGGCGATTAACCATGACCTCCAAATGAAAAGGATATGAGGCGATTACCCATATTCCTTAGAATAGAATAAAAGGCGATTTCCCTTATTCCTTTAAGTTGAACAAGAGGAGACTACCCATGTTCCTATAATGCAAGTTGGACAAGAGGCAAATACTCATGGTCCTTTATAGAAAGACATGAGGCGAATACGCATGTCACATGCTGTTAGACTAGAGGCTAGTACCTATGATCCTAAAGTAAAAAGGGCTAGAGGCGACGGTCCATGACCCTTATTAAGAAGGATAAGTAGCGATTACCCATGATCCTTTATAGTAAGAAAAGAGGTGATTCCCCATGTCTTTAAAAGATAAGCTAGAATATGTTATTGTAGGTGATGAACTTGGATTGTTGCTTGAGTTTGCCTTCAATGATGGGTAAGACTAGAGGTGGTTACCCAAGTCTTGACGAAGTATTCCTTATATGTTGAGATGATCTATGATGTGTATTGTTTATACTTTATGACTTAGGTTGTATAACATTTATGTTATGTTATGTTTATACAGGCTATCATATTTGTACATTTTTTTAATAACACATACTCTTACCTATATTTCTTATCCAAATATAGGGTTCGGTGTTCCCGATTCTCATCCCCATGGCTAGGATCTATAGTAGAAGAAGAATTGAAGATTGGTGAGTCCTCATTCATCTGAGGATATGGCCACTACTTTCCTTCTTTTCTTTTCATTTTGAGTTTTGAACATTGATGTACAGGCTATGTCCTGACATTCTATTGTATTAGATGGTTTTTCAGAAAAGTGTATTAGACTTCCGCTTTGCTTATAAAACTTTTATTTTGTTGAAAATCTTTTAAACCTTATCGATTTATATTATCTTGACTATGAGAGCTAAGTGGCTTGTATGAGGACTCTCGGGGTCTGGTACGCCATGTTACATCTAGGGGTACCACTGGGTCTTGACAAACTTGGTAACCAGAGCACAATGTTTAGAAAGGTTCTAGGATGTCTCAAAACCACGTCAAGTAGAGTCTCATTCATGAGTGTGAAGCACACCACATTTATGTATGAGAGGCTACAAGATGCTTAGGAAACTTCACTTCTTTCTTCACTCTAAGTCATGCGATAGAGTTCAACTCTATAAGGTCTCTCTCCTAATCCCTTACCCGATGATCTACAAGATATGACTACTTGAAGATATTTTCCTAGAAGGAATGAGGGAGAGAATGCGACTCAAGAAGCTCCTCCTAAAGCTTCGGTTGACCCATTGGTCGATCAAGTGACTAATGCAAAGTTTAGGATTCCTTTTCAAGTGTTGGCTCAAGACGTGACGGCCCAAGCCAATAGAGAGGTTGTGGTCCCCGTGAACCTAAATGTTGGTACGACGGCATCTAGAGTGAGGGATTTTACTAGGATGAATCCTCCGAAATTCTATGGTTCTAAGGTTGAGGAAGATCCTCAACAGTTCATTGATGAGGTTTACAAGGTGTTGGCTATCATGGGAGTGATGACAGTGGAAAAGGAGGAATTGGCCGCTTATCAACTTAAGGGTGTTGCTAAAATTTGGTTCAACCAATAGAAGGAAGCAAGACCGAAATATGCAAGTCCCCTAGAATGGGAAAGGTTCAAGTATGATTTCCTTGATAGGTTCTTTCCTCTTGAGAAGAGGGAGGTAAAAGTGCTTGAGTTTATCAACCTCCGACAAGGGAACATGAGTGTGAAAGAATATGCTTTGAGATTCACACAGTTTTCAAAATATGCTCCCTCTATAGTTGCCGATTCTAGGGCAAGGATAAACAACTTCATTTCGGGTGTGTCCGAATTGGTGGTGAAAGAATCTCGTACTGCTTTGCTTGTACATGACATGGATATCTCTCGCCTTATGGTTCATGCCCAATAGATTGAAGAGGAAAATCTTAAGGAGAAGTCTAGGGAGACAAAGAGGGCTAGAACCGATGATGCTAACTCTTCATACTCAAGGTTCGGTGGACATGGTCGTTCAAGGTTTTGACAAAGGTTTTCCAGTCAAGGTTCCTCACATTCTTGTAAGTTCAACAAAGATAGGGTGTCTAACCCTAAACATTAAGGAGGTGGTAATAGGTCTTCATTGCCGAATTATGCTAAGTGTGGAATGAAGCATGAGGGTAAATGTCTAGGGGGTTCCAATGCTTGTTTTGGTTCTGTTAAGATGGACCACAAGATAAGATATTTCCCTTCAGTTGCTAAGAATGAAGGAGAAAATAGTCATAAAGCTTAACCCTATCCTTCATCTGGTCCAAGTGGTTCGAGTTTGAATGCTCCCAAACAAAATAGGCTCTATGTACTTCAGACTCGTGATGAACAAGAGGGTTCTCCCGATGTGGTTACTGATTTGTTGAAAGTCTTTCAACATGATGTTTATGCTTCACTTGGTCCCGGTACTACCTCATTTTTTCTGACGCCATATGTGGCTATGAGATTTGATGTGCTTCTTATTGTGTTGTTAGATCTTTTTTCTGTGTCTACCCCAGTGGGTGATTCTGTTGGGGCTAAGAGGGTCTACAGAAAGTGTCCCATTTCCTTGTCCCATAGAGTTACTCTTGTTGACTTGGTAGAGCTTGATATGTTAGATTTTGATGTCACTCCTGGGATGGATTGGTTATATTCATGTTATACTTCTATTGATTGTAGAACTCATGTAGTCAAGTTTCAGTTCCCAAATAAGCCTGTCTAGAGTGGAATGGGGGAAATTGTATGCCGAAAGGTCGATATCCATAGAGCTGACATTAGAAGACGGAGACCCACAACACCAACAAAATTGGACGACATTATTTCTTGTCTTAAAGTGAGAAATATGATACCAAAGGGTTGCATGTACCATCTAGTTAGGGTGAGGGATGTGGATTCCAACCCTTACTTTTGAGTCGGTCCCAGTTGTTAGTGAATTTCCGGAAGTGTTCCCAGATGATCTAC
The DNA here is from genome assembly GCA_036250405.1 of Solanum raphanifolium. NCBI lineage: Eukaryota > Viridiplantae > Streptophyta > Magnoliopsida > Solanales > Solanaceae > Solanum > Solanum raphanifolium. The sequence continues at coordinate 1,931 of JAJOOE010002738.1, read as the reverse complement.
CGGTATTCCTCCCTAAAGGGAAATAGACTTCGGTATAAACCATCTCCCAAATACGTAACTTATCTCTATTACTCCTTACCGAATGGCTCCGGTAGAACTTAAGAAATTAAAGAAACAATTGAAAGATTTGTTGGATAAGGGTTTCATCCGACCGAGTATCTCTTCATGGGGTGCTCCTATTTTGTTTGTTAGAAAGAAAGATGGTTCTCTCCAATTGTGTATAGACTACCGGCAATAGAACAAGGTGACCATTAAGAATAAGTATCCTCTCCCAAGGATATATGATTTGTTTGACCAACTTCAAGCGGTGAGTTACTTTTCTAAGATTGACCTTAGGTCGGGTTATCACCAATTGAGGGTGAAGGAAGATGATATTCTGAAAACGGCATTTAGAACCCGGTATGGTTATTTTGAGTTTTTGGTGATGTCTTTTAGGTTGACTAAAGCCCCAGAGGCATTTATTGATTTGATGAATAGACTATTTAGAAAACACCTTGACATGTTTGTGATTGTGTTCATTGATGACATATTGATTTATTCTAGAAGTGAGGATGATCACATCAATCATTTGAGGATTGTGTTGCAAATTCACAAGGACCAACAACTCTTTGTAAAGTTTAGCAAATGTGAGTTTTGTCTAAGGTCTGTAGCTTTTCTTGGGCATATTATTTCAAGTAAGGGTATTAAGGTAGATCCTAAGAATACGGATGCGGTCAAGAGTTTGCCTAGACCTTTATCACCTTCGGATATTAGAAGTTTATTGGGTTTAGCCGGTTACTATAGAAGGTTTGTTGAGGGATTTTATTCGATTGCCTCTCTATTTACTACATTGACTCAAAAGAAGGCTAAGTTCACATGGTCCGAAGCATATGAGAAGAGTTTTCAAGAATTGAATGATAGGCTTACTTCCGCTCCGGTGTTGACTTTAGCGGAAGGAAAAAATGGCTTTGTTTTTTATTGTGATGCCTCGAGAATTGGGTTAGGATGTGTACTTATGTAAAATGGAAAAGTTTTTGCTTATGCTTCAAGGAAACTTAAGATCTATGAGAAGAAATATCCTACCCATGATCTTGAACTAGCGGCGGTAGTTTTTGCCTTAAAGATTTTGAGGCATTATTTGTATGGTGTTAATGTTGATATTTTCACCGACCATAAGACTTTGCAATATGTGTTTAATCAGAAAGATATTAATCTTCCCCAAGGAAGGTGGGTTGAGTTACTTAAGGACTATGATATGAGTGTGCTCTACGATATACCGTGAGTTTACGGTATTTCTAATACATTTCACTTACAAGTTGTGTGTGTCTAAGGCCTATTTATATTGGTTTTGATCATGTTTTGCAGGAAAGACGTTTCAAGCGCGGAAGTGTAGATACAGCTGAAAGAAATGCAGAACAAAAGGCATCCACGGAGGTGATCTACGGACCGTAGGTCCATTCACGGTCCGTAGGTGATGACCGTAGATCAGCAGGCAAGGCATGGAGGACAAATCAGGGAAATCTGACCAAGTGTGGAACCACGGCGTCTATTGACGGTCGGTAGATTGATCTATGGACCGTACTGTTGATCCGTAGAGTGATACTGCGAGGGTTCCAGTACCTGATTTTTGAAGATTCTAAGTGTGGAGCTACGGAGGGGATTGACGGACCGTAGATCGATCCACGGTCTGTACTGTTGGTCCGTCGTTTGCTTCAGAGAAGCTGAAATATTTTCTAAGTCCTGACTGACAGAAGGGACTTACGGACCGTAGATCCATCGACGGTCTGTAAGTTGGTCTCGTGAATTGAAGACGCGTACCTGAACAAAACTTTCCTTAATTCGTTTCCCTTTTAATTTAGGATTTGTTTTCTATAAATAGGGCATGTAAACCTCGTTTTTGGGGGTTAGACATTATTATTCTAGTTTTACTTTGTGACTTTGGAGATTAAGTT
>JAJOOE010002736.1:0-20653 GCA_036250405.1 Solanum raphanifolium | reverse complement strand
CCAATAGGTAAGCCAACCCCATAAGGTAACCAATTCAACTTAAAAAGTGGAAAAGTAAGTAGCAATCAAATATCTTAAATACTAAGTCATTTAAATAAATTGCGGAAAAACTGAAATTCCACCCTAAGATGTACTTCTAAAAGTCCATACAAAAATTTCTGACAAGTCTAGACATAAGAAATATCCTATCGGAATACCAAATAAACCTAATAGAGAGAGATAGAGAAAGGTGTGGGCCGCATAATATCCAAGCAGCTCACCACAACTCCAAGAAATGTGCTCGAATTTGAATCCAATCTACACCACAAAAGAGTGTGGCAAGTGTAGTATGAGTATGAAATCACGTGTACCCACTATATCTCATAAACCGACAACAAAGAAGTAGTGACAGGAGTATATAAGAAAACTATCCTTTAATTTCACAAGTCTACATTATACTTATCAACCAAGTTTTCATCATTATTAGAGATAATCAAATATCACGTAATATCCAACATCAATAATGCGCATACTCAAACAAGAATGAAGGATGTAATGAGATGTAATGCAATGTGACACCATGAAATAATATGCCTCATATGCCAAGTACTCTCTCAACTGTATATACATGATACTCCTTGGAAAAACATCGAGAGTTCATGACCCTTGGGGGACTCGCGAGGTCCATATACCGACACAGACAATCTCCACGTGTTTGTGCGGACGATCTCAACGCACTATCATAAAATCAAACAATCCCCGGCACGAATGATCTCCACGTGCCCAACTTATAGTAATAAAATCTCACAATCCCCATCACAGACGATCTCCCCATGCCCAACTTATACTCAATCTCAAGTCAATGCATGTGCACAATATGATTTCAATAATTGGGGATGATGATGCATCTCAATCAACCAACTACTGGTATGATATATAATCACCTCAATTATCAAAAATATACGGGTTCAATAAAGAAACACAAAAACACAAAACAACCAAGTCAATAATACACCAGCTAATGCCCATATGCTTTGATATTCTCAGATTACAATATGTCAATCTATAGTAATAAACTTTCCCTTTATAATGTCCGCCATACCATTAGTACGAGACTCCCATCTTTCGCCCTTAGCCATTGTCTATTCCATTTTTTCTCTTTAATTAGAAAAACTTCCTTCAATGAAGTCTGAAAGTCTTAACATACCTTAAGTGCAGAACACGTGCCACGAATCGTCAAGATTTTTTCTTTCCCTTTCGTAAAGCTTCAAAACGTTCCCAATCTAGAAAATATGCAATATTCATAAACAAATGAGTCTGTAGACACATATATTACTATATGTCTAACCTAGACGCAAAACTCACCTAAATCTATAATTAAATTCATTAATCTTGGTGCCAACTAAATATGTCAAGTCTTATATTCCTAAATATTAAGCCAAGGGTTAAGTGTCAATTTATCAAAATATTATAAATCTAATGGTATTCATATAATAGTTTTCTTAATATGTCAAACCTTGATTTGTTGTTGATAACCCTAAGAAATTTTCCAACTCAAACCAGATTAAGCCATCACTAACCTTCGGTAACAAAAATCAATATGCAACAGACTATTATTATACAAAAATGCAACACATTGTTACATCATTCCTAATGATTAACTCAACATGTCCATTATTAATTCCTCTTCAATATTGTAATCAACACATAAATTGATGAATAGAAATTGATTTGCCCACTATTTTTGGCCAGCAGCTTTCCAAACATCAATAACTCAATGGCTTTGTTTCTTCTTCCAAAAAAATATATATTATTATACTAGTTAATGTAGATGAAGCATCCTACAATTTCATATACATATGGAGGAAGTTGGAGATTTAATGTGTTGTTACCTGGAAGAGAATGTCGCTCTTGAATAATGCCGCGACATCTTTTTGAGCATAACTTATTAATTGTTAAATTCCATTTAATTTATTTCAATACATAGGTTAAATTGAATAGGGTATTAAATTATGGACTTGACCCATTAACACCAACTAATTTAATTATTTAACAAATACCCATACAACTAATTCACCGTAGTTAAACGAATAGTTCAAAATTTTCATTTAAACTATACGAAAAAGGTCTTTTATGAAAGAAAGAGTTAACGGGTCATTACAACTTCATGACAGCATATACGATACACGCCAGTGAAAAATAATGTCCTCGTTGAGAAACTTCCATACAACACTAGTTTTGACAAAGATCCGATAAAGACAAAGGGTCATTTAGGGAAAAAATTTGAAACGAAAATCTCCATACTCATATAAAATGACTAAAGAAACCTCAACGCAAAAACACGACCACTCCATGAAAAGAAGAATTCACGACCCTGTAAGCAATGGCTGCAAGAACATAAGGAAGGGAATAGTTCAGAGCAAACCTAAGTAATCACAAGGGATGCCATAGACGAGACTAAAACCCTTTGTCAAAGCCTAGACAATATCCAGATTGCAATGCAAGCACAAAAAAGACCAAAAGATGGCAAAGGATCACATGTTGGTTAACCAAGCTTTGAAATTTCCAAATTTGCACGTCCATAACAGTGTCACCACATAGTCTACACATCCATACAACAAAAAAAAACTAGTGTGATAACAAAAACAATGAAAGCAGTTTGATAAGTAGCTAAAAGAACAAAAGTTGAGAAGTATTTTACGGCACTATCGAAATATTTTACGGCACTATTGAAAGATCTAGAATTGGTCAAGTACTTATCAGGTATCCATAGCCATAAGAGAGTAAGAGACGTCATCACCATAAGAGACCTTATCAATTGGATCACCATAACACCATAAGCATCTGAACTATGAACTTCATGGCAGCATAATACAACACATATTGGTGAAAATAATGTCCTAATTGAGAAACTATCATACATACATCAGTAGCTATGACAAAGACAAAGGAGTCAATAGGGAAGAAAAATTGAAAATTATCTGTACTTGTAAAAGATTGACGAACAAGACCTCAACACATATGGACAAAAATAAGGTACCTCCATGAAAAGAAGAATTCACTGCTTTGTAAGACCCAATGGCTGCAAGCAAAGGAATGAAGGGAAGAGTTACGTGCAAAGTTGGCAAACCCCACTAGAAAATGCTTCAGATAAGATTGAAAAAAAAAAACTTATCGAAGCTTGAAAATATTCAGATTGCAATGCAAGCACAAAAATGGCAAAAAAACAAGATTGGAAAACCCCTCTATCGAAGCCTGATGATATTCAGATTGTAGTGCAAGCACAAAAAAGGCAAGGAAACAGCATGCACAGGAACGGACATTGGCATCAACCTTCAAAATTTTCCCAAGTTTAGTCCTCTCAACTGTCATCCATCCAACAAACAAAATCAAGCTTGGGTGATGCAAGAAAAAGGGAGCAGAGAAGTTAATGCAGAGAGAACACCAAAAGAGGGGGTCTAACAAGGACCCACTTGACCGGGCTGTCAAAAGATTCAGGATTGAGTTTTAAGTATTTATCAGGGTGTCGATAAGACCATATAACCATCAACCACAAGGAATCTCATCAACTGGATCATCGAAGAACATACACATCTGGACTAAAAACGAGAAACGATAGCGGAATACAACACACTCGAGTGCAAGAGAAACTATTTTAGCTGGCAAGTTCCATACATCAGCAATTTTTAACAAAGAGAGGAGGGACCACTCTGATTGGGGAAAAAAAGTGAAATGAGTATTGAGCATCTCAGTACTCATTAAACCTCAACACAAATAGCCAAACAAAGCCTCCTCAATGAAAAGAATAATTCACTGCTCGGTAAATCCCAACTGCACGCACAAACAGAAGGGACCGATTATGTGCTGAAAAAACCCATATCACCTAAGAAATCACTAGAGATGCAAGAGACAAGATTGAGAACCCCCATTTTTATTGAAGCACATTACCATGTGGTCTACACATTCATTCACCAAGAAGACCAAGAAAAAAGGTGCATAGGGATGCATACCGGACAAGCCTTAGATGTTTCCAAACTAATCCTTTGTTACTGTCACCATGTGGTATGTACATTCATTCATCAATAATCAAAAATCAATCTGGTGTGATAACCAAGGAAAGTGGCGAGAAGATAAGTAGCAGAGGATCACTTTGCAGCACTATCAAAGATCCAGAATTGACTTTTGACTTCGTCTGGTGCTGCCCATAACACCATAAAAGACACCAGAATCGTCAAAGAACACGAGCATTTGAACTAACAACTAAAACTAACTGGCAGCAGAACACACTATACACACTTGTGAAAAGAATTATCATAGTTGACAACTTCCATATCATAACAGTTTTGAACAAAGTTACGAGATACTGAAAAATACAATACCTTTAGTCGCAGACCTGGGAAAATTCTGGATCTTTCCCGACCACAAACAACGAAGCAAGACACTTGTTCCTGTAGAACTACTTCCACCTAGAGATGCACATCTCTGTATTCTTGTCCAAACAAAATAACAAGGTCAAGAAGTTGATGCGACACATTATTAGCATCAAAATTAACATTAAGATGGAAGTCAAGATATCAAATCCAAACTGATAGCTCCCATTTGGTTGTGACACACATGTCTAGAATAGAAGATCCATGCCTAGAGAGCCAAATTTCCAATTCTACTTGCGTTGTGATTCAACAAAAGGAAATTGCTCGGTTTCAGAGTAGTAACCAGGGTGACACCAACACATGAATTCTCACAACAAAAACCTCAGAATTAACATTGAGACAAAGGTAACAGCAAGTGTAGAAGGAGAATCTGTCTCCTGTCATCATTACCCATCCCTGATCAAACAAACAACAATAATTAATCAATAAATTAGGAAAAGAACAGAACTAATTGCAAACGAATAAATAAATTAGCCCCAAAAAATAGAGCTAATTGCAAACTGAATCACACTAAAAAGTCAAGAACTCCCAAAACCCCCAACATTCCTTCTCTACAGAGATGTGATCAAAGAGTTGCAAATAAGAAACATAAACAATTTATCTTCGAAAAACAAGATTCAAAAGTACATGACTTAAGATTTATATAATTCTGAGATGGCCAAGAAATCAAAACCCAACCAATCACTCCCCAAACGAAGGCATCATATACAATAATTGCTCATATCTTGATCAAACAATAATTACCCATATCTTGATCAACAATAAACCATATCAACAATCAAACACTGCCTAATATCCTCAAGATACTAAAAAAAAAGAATACCAAATCATATACAATAACAGCCCATTTCTTGATCAAACATTACTACCCATTATCCTGATCAACAATAGTTACCCGCTGTGTTGATCAACAATAATTACCCAGATTAAAAATAACGATAAGGCACAATAATTACCCAATATCTTGACCAAACAATAGTTACCCACAATCTAGATCAACAATAATTACCAGTATCTTGATCAAGCAATAACTATCCACTATCTTGATCAACAATAGTTACCCAGATCAAGAATAACAATAAGGACTAATTTCGCGATGCTTCATCAAGTGCTTCTTCCAGAGTTAAACTTCCATTAGTTCATGTTTTGAGAAAAAGTATTTCCTCTCTTTCCCGTAACTCAAGCTTTATCACATCCAAGATACTAATCCACAGATACCAATCCCAAACCAATAGAGTCCAAATAAGAATGTGAGATAAGCCAAAGAAAGAGATACCCAACTCATCATAACAACCCGAACAGAAAGCTACTTCACACCTATACTAGTTGAAATATTACCTATAGACCATCTATATTCAGTAACTGCATTTCGTACAAGTGAGATGAGACAATTATTTTGAGAACATTCCGTTCTTACTCATATTAAAACTGGATCTCCGACACTGCTAGGTGCACATAGATTAATAAATTACTACACATTCTAGGAGAAAGCACATTAGATACTACTGAGTGACTAGAACGCTCGAGTGTAGTTGAACACACCCCCACTCAATATAACCAGAAGAACTTGTAATGTTAATCCGAAAATGTTAATCCAAAATAGATATTATATAATACTTTGAACATGCAAAGATGACTAAAACAGGTCAATGTAAAAACAGGAATCCAAGTGATCATACCAGGACCTTTTTCTGTTTAACATAATCCACATCATACTAGGACCTTTTCTATATAACATGCTCCACAACAACCGATTTACCATCCTCCCAACTTCTCTCCACTTTAGGAGAGCAAATCCGTTTATATGGAACTGAATGTGTATTTTAGCCAAAAAAAAATAAGTCCTTCAATCCTAGCGCTACCAAAATAGCTACAAGGACTTGAGAGAAAAGAGGAACATTCTTTATCTGGCAAGATTGGACAACTGGAGTTTAAAGTGAAATACCCCACTCAAATTATTTGGCACATTTGGACAAATTTGGACAACTGGAACTTAGAGAAAACAGAAATACCCATTCAGTGGCCTTATTTTAAAAGAAATACCACAACAAACTGAAGCCCAAGCATCCTAGCTACTTCAAGATGCTAATACCTTCTTCAACTTAAAAAATAGTACACTGACATCTGTAGTGCTGTTTTACAGGTAAGAGATCCAAATCAGCAAATACAACAAATGCTCTAAATACCGGAGTCAAACATTATCAAAACCACTGTAAATGACTATAACAGACTGCTTCTCAGAAACTCCTTGATATCGTCAAGTTGCACGGACTCTTCACTTTCGATGCCACATCCATGTCGGATTATCCTAAAATACAGTACTTTTAGCGAATCCAACACGCACCCCTTTGACATTTTTGAAGATAGGATATTGTCCCCTTATCATGCTTGGTGCAGGAACCCATCTAACGGGGTGGACAACACGATATCACTGTGAAAATAAAGACTTGTAAGCTTATGGGTAGATAAAGACAACCAGAAGACATCGAAGGGAGACCTCTTCGTGATTTTGAACGAGTCAATCGCCTAACAAAATGGAATACAGAGAGCAACATCTACAAGGGAAGGCTCAAAAACTTCTACTGAATAGTGTTCCAGCGGAGAAGATGCAAAAAATGATAATTTGTTGCAGGTAGCAGAGACGAGGTTTACTTCGTTCCAATGATTATTGATATCCAAAAACAGAAACTGCATGGTCCATAGCCTTACCATCATTACCTCGGGTCGAACCAGAAAGGAATTGCCATAACCTAAACAGGAAGTCCTTGGATGCCTTAAGAAACCAACAAAAGTGAGAACTTACCTCCAAGTCAAACTTCAAAATAAATCTGCAAAACCCAAAAATAGATACTCTTCACCATAAGCTCACCCTTCAGGTCTCACTTCCTGCACAGGAGGCCAAGCATTCTGCCAGACTTTCCTTTTTGCAACTCACAGATCTGCTCATATTCCATACCTATATAGCAAAATCAGAAAATTTACGGATACAACAGCACCAACAAATCCAGACCTATCCAATTCAGTAAATACTATAAAATCATCGACCGTCACTGGTCACACAAGACTAGTTGCATTATGGCAGAAACCTCAAAAAAAAACCTCCTTGACCCCTCCGCCCAAGCTTCCAATAGACACAACCAAGGAACAGAAACCTGCATCGGGGACAAAATTAAGCCCACCGGATCAGATAAGACAACGGGAAGGAGAAAACAACTCGAGTTGCCAGCCCTCCCCATTGCGACCAAGAAGGGATGTTTATAGAGGGCAGCGGGATGAAACAAATGAGTATGACATTAAAGTAGAGGTATCAACTCCAAACCACCAAAGACAGTTACAACTTTGTGAAACACGTAAGAACATTCTCATTATCACATTATGCAAGACTTAATTAAAATCTTGCCCACGTTAACCCACCATAAACATCTCTAACCATCATGCAGAGGAAGTTAACGAACAGCTTTACCCACATTAGGGGGAGGGAAGAAAGAAGATAGGTCTAACCGTAACCTGACTACACAAAGAATTCGAAGAGAACTCCTAAGTAGGCTGAATGACTGAAATCATAGTTGGATCTCTCTTTACCAAAATGTTATTTCCTAATGATGCAACAGAGAATCAGGGAAAATGATAAAAATGGAAAACCCCTCTATAACCATACAATATCTCAAGTGCTAGACACAAGAGCCTATGATTTGTCTCACTTTAATATAAGCGCAAATGAAGTTAGGAAAGTTAACCAAATTTTATATGATTTTTGAATATTTTAAGTTGTTAATATTGTTATCTATAATATTCTTTTAACATAATTTTCAAATAATATATGTTATTTCCTTTGTCCTAATTTATGTGACACATATAAAATTTTGAAAGTTAACTAAAATTTTAGTATATACTTTAAATATTTTAAAGTATTAATTATTACTACAATTTATAATTATTGGAGAAATTCTTCATGAACAACCAATGATATAGTGAGGGGAAAAAGTGAGAAAATACTTAACAGTTAAAAGGTTTTCTGGTCCCCACTAACTCACATGCGGAACTGATAGAATTAAGTGCAATGACGAAGGATGAGAGGATAATTTAGGCAATACACATCTAAACTTCCCATAATAGCTACAGAAAGATTCTTTTCAAACTTATCAGATTATTCCATCTTACTGAAAATGACCGAAATACCTTCCAAATGCCGAAACAGGCATGTTCAACTGGTGAATGGAGAGCTATATTTGATGAATGAAGGCAAACACAACAGCATTTTTCAAAACTGTCGAAACTTGGTCTAGTTGGGGCTTTTTAGAAGATCCCCTTTAACTTGTGCAAGGTTACTAATAGATCACCAATACAAGAAAACCAAGGAGCAAGGAACAATTCCTGAAATAAGAAACGAATTATAGCTGGTAGTACAGATCTGTGAAGTGACATTTGAATGAACAAATTATCTGTTTAGTGACATATTAGGAACACGGTTGACTAATCATTTTAGGAACACGGTTGGCTAATCATACATCAACGATATAGCAAGAACATGGAGAATAAATACCTTGGATACAGGTAAACTTCTCAACGGATTCTCTGTCATCTCTTTCTTTTCGTTTCATTTAATTGGTCTATGTTCTAGTGTTATATGATAATAAGGTGTTTAGAAATCCGAGGTGCCAAACGACTTCGTCGATAAGAGCTCTTTAGAGTCATCAGCCTGTTATCCCTAGCGTACCTTTGATCCGTTGAGCGAGATCCCTTCACACCGGACTCCCGGATCACTATGGCCTATGACAGAACAACAATGTTCTATAAACAATACCAATTTCAATAGTATTAAGAAAATTAGTACAAAACTTAACTCGGAAGAGTACTTTGAAGAACAAGATCCATTGATAAACTTCCCAACTTGCATGATGATCTGACATATAATGGATTTACAAGGATATCTCATCAGAAAATCTTTTACACAGAAAAAAATAGTTACCTCTGTGTTGATATAAATAACATAAAGAGTGTAAATGGCCTGTTACACAAATGATGAGCCAAGTTTTTTACTTCATCTGTTCGAGATTCAATGGATAAGCTCGCTCTTTGGTGCCAAACACTGTTCAAATGGCAATGTTTTACGGAGGAAAAAAGTGTGCAGGAACTCTCTTTTTATATTATAGTTCTACATAATAGCTAATAGTCTGAAGCAACTCCTCAAAGGATTGAATATCTGAAAATAATATACATGTTTCAAAAAAATAGTAGGGGAGAGATCTCCAACATAAGAGACCTCATCAGTTGGATCATCTCAAAATATAAAGCATCTGGACTGAAAGCTGAAAATGCACTTGTGGAGAGAGTTAACGTAATTGAAACTTCCATTTAACAGCCCTTCTGACAACCAGATAAGGGGATCTCTATGACCATGGAAGAAAACTGAATCAAAAAGTTAGATACTAATACAAGGACTGAACTCACGAAACTTCAACACTAAGACAAACAAGGCCGCTCCATGAAAGGAATACTTCAATGATCTTGAAAGACACAACAACACAAGCACAAAAGAAGGGAACAGTTAAAGCGCAGGCTGCGAAACCCATGCCACATAGGAGATCACTAGAGATGCCAGACAAGATTGCATAACTCCCTTGCTGCCAGTGCCTGTTGATATCCGAATTGCAGTACAAGCACAAGCACTAAAATGGCGAAGGAACAGGGTACACACTCAAACCAAACATCGAAATTACAAAATCTGATGTAATCTACAAATAGTTACACAGAAAAAATAGTTACCTTTGTGTTGATATAAATAACATAAAAAGTGTAAATGACTTGTTACCCAAAAGATGAGCCAAGTTTTTTACTTCATCTGTTCGAGATTCAATGGATCACTCGCTCTTTGGTGCAAAACACTGTTCAAATGGCAATGTTTTATGGAGGAAAAAAGTGTGCAGGAGCTCTCTTTTGATATTATAGTTCTACATAATAGCTAATAGTCTGAAGCAACTCCTCAAAGGATTGAATATCTGAAAATAATTACATTTTCAAAAAAAAAAAAAATATGGGGAGAGATCTCTAACATAAGAGGCCTCATCAGTTGGATCGTCCCAGAATATAAGCATCTGGACTAAAAGCTAAAAATGCACTTATGGAGAGAGTTAACGTAATTAAAAACTTCCATTTAACAGCCCTTCTGACAACCAGATAAGGGGATATCTATGGCCAGGTAAGAAAACTGAATCTAAAAGTTAGATACTAATACAAGGCCTGGACTCACGAAACTTCAACACTAAGACAAACAAGGCTGCTCCATGAAAGGAAGACTTCAATGATCTTGAACGATACAACAACACAAGCACAAAAGAAGGGAACAGTTAAAGCGCAGGCTGCGAAACTCATGCCACATAGAAGAGATCACTAGAGATGCCAGACAAGATTGCATAACTCCCTTGACATAGCCTGATGATATCCAAATTGCAGTGCAAGCACAAGCACCAATATGGCAAAGGAACAAGGTACACACTGAAATCAAACTTCGAAATTACCAAATCTGATGTAATCTACAAACATGCATCCAAACAAACAAAATCAAGTGATCTACAAACATGCATCCAAACAAACAAAATCAAGTGGCATGACAAGCATAAGAGCAGCAAGAACACCAAAGTAGAGGAACTCTTGGGACCATAAGAGGATCTAAAATTGAGTTTGGGTACTTCTCAGGTGCACATGAAACTCAAGGATCTCATCATTTGGATCATCCCAAAAAAAAAATTGACAAAGAGAAAAAGGACTCGTTGATTAGGAACAAAAACTGAACTGAAGTTCATGCTCTAGAAGACCCAACGGTTACATGCACAAAAAGAACATATCAGGTAAGTGGAAACCCATAACACGCAGGAGAGATCACTAGATATGCCAAACAAGATAAGATTGCAAAGCACCCTTTTCTTGATGCCTGGTGATATCCAATATCCAGATAGCAGTGCAAGCACCAAAATGGCAAGAAACATGATCAACAGGATGCACACCGAAACCAAACTACAAAATATCCAAATAAGTAACAGAACATGAAAAGTTATACGAACTGGTAGGCTATACTACCACCATGTGTCCTACAGGCATTCATCCAACCAAACTAAATCAACTGGTAGGCTATACAAACTCAGAGAAGGTAAGTAGCGAGAACATGAAAAGCTCAAGAGTGCATTACAGGGCCATCAAAAGAGCACGATTGAGTTTAAATACACTTATCATGTGTTGTCCCCATAATCGGTTGGATCACCAAAGAACATAAGCATCTGGACTATTGAAAAATAAATATGGCAGCAAAATACACCCTAGTGAAGCAGTGGAGAGAAGGGAACCATTCTGATTAGGGAAGAAAACAGAATTGAAGATCTCAATAATCATTAGAAGCATCGAACAAAAAATCTCAACACAAAATTGACAGACCATGCCGCTCCATGAAAAGAAGAACATATCCCTCTGTAAGACCCATCAGCTACAAGCACAGAAAAATGGAACAGTTGAAGTGCAGATTTGGTGAAGACCATACCACCTCGAAATTCACCAAAAATACCAGACAAAATGGAGAACCACCTTCGAAGCTTGATAATCTCCAGATTGTAGTGCAAGCACCAACATGGCCAAGAAACAGGGTGCACAGGAATGCACACTGGACACCAACCTTCAAAATCTTCCAAGTCATAACCTCTCAAAACAAAATCAAGCTAGCGTAATACACGAAGAATGAAGCATAGAAAATGAGCAGTGAGGACACCAAAAGAGAAGACCATTAAAGATCCAAAATTGAGTTCTTGTCAGGTGTCCAAGGGACCATAACCATCAACCATCAACCATCAAGAATCTCATCAAATTGGGCCATTGCATCTGGACTGAACACTAAAAATGGCAGTAGAATACAACACACACTAACGGAAAAATAACTATTTTAATTGAAAATATCAGAAATCATAAAAGCCTGAACCAAGGAAACCTCATAAATGGACAAAGAAAGCTGCTCCATGAAAAGAATATTTCATAGCTCTGTAAGAATGCAATGGTTGCAAGTACAAAAAGAAGATACAAACCCATATCATCCAAGAAATCACTAGAGACGCCATACAGACAAGATTTAAAACCCCCTTTTTGTTGAAGCCCTGACCAATATATCCAAATTGCAGTGCAAGAACCAAAAAGACCAAGAGTATACAGAGATACCATACTGGATATCAACCTTTAAAATCTCCAAATCTTAACCTCTATTACTGTCACAATATAGTCTGCACATCCATGCATCCAAACAAAAAAACAAGTTGTGATAACCAAAATATCTGTACCTAGAAGACCAGATGTAGAGGAGCATTTATGGCGCTGTCTAAAGAAAAGATCCAAAATTGGATGAGTACTTATCAAGTGTCCATAGCCATAGGAGACCTTATCAGTTGGATCATCGAAGAACATAGTGTCTGCATTAAAAACTTCACGGCGGCAGAATAACAACACACACTAGTGAAAGATATTATCTTAGTCGAGAAACTACTGAAGAAAAATGAATCGAAAATCTTGATACTCATAAAAACTTAAACTAAAGAAACCTCAACACAAACTGGCAAACACGGCCACTCCATGGAAAGAATAATTCACTGCCCTGCAACCAATGGCTGCATGAACAGAAAGAAGGGAACAGTTAAGTGCAAATCTGAGGAACCCCAAATCACCTAAGTAATCACTAGAAATGCCATAGAAGAGACTGAAAACCCCCTTCTGTCGAAGCCCAGAAAATATCCAGATTGTTGTGCAAGCACCAAAAAGACCAAAAGGTGGCAAAGGATAAACCAAGCTTTGAAATTTCTAAATTTTGAACGTCCATAACAATGTCATCATATGATCTACTACACATCCATTCAACCAAAACAAATCAGTGTGATAACGAAAAACCTATGGAAGCAGAGAAGATAACTAAGTAGCTAGAGAATTAAAGTAAAGAAGTATTTTACGCCACTATCAAATGAGATCTAGAATTGGCCGAGTACTTATCAAGCATCCATAGCCATAGAAGACTTCATCAATTGGATGATCAAAGAACGATAAGTGTCTGGACTGAACTTCACGACAGCAAAATACAACACACACCGGTGAAAAATAATGTCCTAGTTGAGAAACTTCCATTCAACACTTGTTTTGACAAAGACAAAGGCCCATTAGGGAAGAAAATTGAATCCAAAATATCCATAATTATAAGAGACTTGACTAAAGAAATCTCAAGCAAACCGACAAAACATAGCCGCTCCGTGAAAAGAAGAATTCACTGCTCTGTAAGCAATGGCTGCAAGAACAGAAAGAAGGGAGCGGTTCAGAGAAAACCTGACAAACCCCAAACCACCTAAGTAATCACTAGAGATGCCATTGACAAGTCTGAAACCCCCTTTTGTCAAAGCCCAGAAAACATCCAACTTGCAATGCAAGCACCAAAAAGACCAAAAGGAGGCAAAGGATCACATGTTGGTTAACCAAGCTTTGAAATTTCCAAATCTGAACGTCCATAACAGTGTCACCACATGGTCTACACATCCATTCAACCAAAATTAGTGGGATGACAAAAAAAAATGAAAGCAGAGAAGATAAGTAGCTAAAAGAACAAAAGTTGAGAAGTATTTTATGCCACTATCGAAATATTTTACGTCACTACCAAAAGATCTAGAATTGGTCAAGTACTTATCAGGTATCCAAAGCCATAAGAGAGTAAGAGACCTTATCACCATAAGAGAACTTATCAATTGGATCACCATAAGAACATAAGCATCTAAACTAAGATTTTCATGGCAGCAGAGTACATCACACATTGGTGAAAATAATGTCCTAATTGAGAAACTATGTGTGAAAATAATGTCCTAATTGAGAAACTACCATAAAAGACAAAGGAGTCAATAGGGAATACAACACACATTGGTGAAAATAATGTCCTAATTGAGAAACTACCACCAGTCTCCTATCATCATTACCCATACCTGATCAAACAAACAACAAATATTAATCAATAATTTAGCCAAAAAAGACAGAACTAATTGCAAATTGAATCACACTAAAAAGTCAAGAACTCCCAAAACCCCTAACATTGAAGATCAAAGAGTTGCAAATCAGAAACCTAAATATTGATATCTTTGAAAACCAAGATTCAAAAGTACATGACTTGAGATTGTATATAATTCTGAGATGGCCAAGAAATCAAAAACCCAACCAGTCGCCTCCCCAAACGAAGACATACTCATATCTTGATCAAACAATAATTACCCACGTGTTGATCAACAACAATAACCCATCATCTTGATCAAACAATAATAACCCATCATCTAGATCAACAATAAACCATATGAACAATCAAACACTGCTTATATCCTCAAGATATCAACGAAAGAAGACCAAATCATATACAATAATCTACAATAACTACCCATATCTTGATCAAACATTATTACCCATTATCCAGATCAACAATAGTTACCCGCTATCTTGCTCAACAATAAGTATCCAGATTAACAATAAGGAGCACAATAATTACCCAGTCTCTTGACCAAACAATAGTTACCCACAATATTGATCAACAATAATTACCAGTATCTTGATCAAACAATAACTATCCACTATCTTGATTATACAATATTTGGCATGTATCTTGATAAACAATAGCTACCTAGATCAAGAATAACTATAAGGCACTGTAATTACCCATGTCTTGATCAACAAAAGTTACCCATATGAACAAGCAAACACTGCGTATACCCTCAAAAACAATCAACGAACGGGGTTTTTGGACCAAGAAAGAATATTTATAGGGTTGATGCATATTTAGACTAAGAAAGAATATTTCAAAGGCGGTGGCATTGGGTCGGTGTTTTTCAGAATTAATTTAGCCGTTATACGCGTTTATTAATTTAGCCGTTATACACATTTTCAGAATTCAATTTACCCGCTCAACAAACTAAATTTTTTACTATATATATTTTTTATAATTTATTTTAAAATTATTTTACGCTCAAAGTCACACTGATTCATAGGGATGGCAATGAAGGTGGGCGGGATGGTTGCGGGGCAAACCCGTATAAACTCGAGAAGATTTCAACCCGCTCCACCCGCATAGCACAAAAAAAAAATTTCAGCCCACCCCGCTCCGCCCTACATAGACCCACCCTGCTCCGCCCCGAAATAACATTTTTAAGAAAATAACTGAGTTTGACACATTAATAAAATTCATCAAATTGAAAACCAACACATAGTATTTATTTTATTGAAATATTTTCAAAGATTATGACACAGTAGCATACGATTGAATAATTTTACCACGACGTAATAAATATGTTATATACAGTACCTCACAATATCCCCAACTTATAAGAATTGGAAAAGTCCAAAATAGGGACAATTAAATTGGAGATCAAAATGTGATGCCATTTCAGTGATTATAAAATAAAGAGTTATGAATATTATAAGAGAATATTTTTTTTAAAATGATGAATATTACAAGTGAATAAATTAAGATAAAATTGAGTGAAGATCAGTATACGATTGAAGAATTTCTTTTGAAAAAGATTAGAGTGAAGAAAGAAGGACATGGAAAGGGAACTGTTGAAATGTCTTCTAGCATATTCAAATAGTTTATGTTTAGTAAAAGTAGTAAAGTAGAACTAATCCACACCCGCCCTGCACCCGCATGAAATCCCTCAAAAAATATTTCAACCCGCTCCGCCCCCCCGCCCCGCCCTACACCCGTATAAAGGCAGCTTCGCCCCGCCCCGCATAAGAGAAAATTCGCTCCGCCCCACATTCACCCCGCCCCATTGCCATCCCTACTGATTCACTTTCAGTGTCAACTTTAGTGTGTTTAGCATTGTTACTAAAATTAGTGAATTAGCTCGTGCTTCACACGATTATTAACAAATTCGTATCTAAATTTTTATTATATATTTTTTATTTTTGAATATTGAAATAATTCAAATATAATTTTTTTAATCTAAAATGAGTTATTGTTACTTTATATTTTGAAAAATAATCTGAACACAATAACTAATTTTAATTCATAAGCATTTTGCAAAACTTTTAAACTTTTAAAAGCAAAACAAAATGTCATTCAAGATAAAGCACACCTCTATATTTTTATTAAAATATTAAAATATAAAAGGTGGATGAATGAAAATAGCATATTATGTACCAAAATGAACAAAGAATTACAAAAAAAAAAAAAAAGAGAAGGAAAATGTCAACAAAAAAAAAGTGTAACATATATCGCATTGTTGGAATGCTCCTAAAATAATTAAATATAAAATTATATATAGTTTCATTATTCATGTTATATAAACGACTAATAAAATTCTTTTGAAAAGTATATATTTATAAGAAAACAGATTTTCTTATCATCAATATTGAAACAATCTATATATATCATTATTATCGAGCATTGTACTATTTTCTCACACATTTTTACTTAGAAAATGTTTCTTATATTATTTATATGTTCATGACTAATATGATAAACGTCGTTAATTGTCATGACTTTTCATATTTTAATATATTTAAATTCATGTAAATTATCTTTTAAATATCAATAATTATTAGTTTGTTACTTATTTTTCAATACAAAATAAATATTGCATTGATCACTCTATTTTTCTAACAAAAATGTGATACAAGAAAGTAAAAAAAATAATTATGAGAAGGCAGTTTTTATGCAACATTTTGTGTTTTAACTCTAATATAAGGAAAAAATTCAAAAATCTGAGAAAAAAAAGATAACATTAATGATATAGGAAATTCAAAAAGACATAAAAAGGAAGAGTAAAGGAAGGAAAATTAATAGCATTGATGATGAAAGGAATTAAATGTGCTCTTAATTAAAAGATCATTCTTTCCTTTTTCTCCTTATCATTTGATTAATTTTTTTTAATTACTATATCAATTTCGGAAATTATGAAACAAATTAAGATTATATTTCACATCTGCAAAAAAGATGAAGTTAGTTGCTGGTTTAGTTGGAGGTGGAACAACATCAAAAAGCAAATACCTTTGTTAGATTATACAACACTTCCACAGCCACGGATGGAGCACATTAATGACCCAGAGGAAGATAATGAGCTACGGCAAGGAGAAGGGAACAAGAAACATGGGAGCAACGGAGAGTAGGATTGGAATTTATGGGAAGCTCTGATTTGGAAATCCTATTTCAGGGGAAGACTAGTACTTACCTAGTCTTAAATTTCCTAATATGGGACAGCTGAACATTTCTTATTTTGGGCTTTTTTTCTGATTGTTTGTATGACTTATTGATGAAGAGCAATAAACGGACCACAGGTCCAAAGTATTTAATTAAAAAAAAAAAAAAAACTAACAATAAAAAAAATTTTAAAAAATAAATAATACATATAATTAATACAATTGGTAAATGACAACTTTTTTTCATCCAAATTTTATCTTTAGAAGATGGGTAAAACTTACCCACAACGGGTGTTTACACCAAGCCAATACATGCATGTCATGTGTTTAAATTTATAGTTCACTTTACTTCATTAAATCATATAATAATGAAAATTTCATTGGCTTGGTGTAAACACCCAGTGCGGGTAAGTTTTTTCCTTAGAAGATCATTCTTTCCTTCTTTTTTTCTCCTCACAATATTTTAAGAACTAGGGAATATGGACGCGATTCGCGCAGTTATAAAAAAATATCAGCAAATTTATTTTAAAATTAATTTATGATAGAAAAAAATAAGAAAATGATAAAATCACAATACAATTTTTTTTTTGGAAATTAGAGCTTAAGTGAATTGCATTTTTATCATCAATTATTTTTTAAAATAAAAGGTTAATTTATTTATTTTTTTAAAATAATTATCTATTATGATGTTAATACATGATTATATAATACAATTCGAATAAATATATTTAAGGACTTGAACTTTTTTTTTCTTGCTTTTATTAAACTATTTGATAAATCTTCCTTATATTCAAGTAAAAGAAAAGAAACAAAAAGTCATAAAACTAAAAGTAGGAGAAAAAAGTGATAAGTAGTTTTATTTCATTTTTTGTATATTGAATCATTTTATTGTCCTTGTTTTTCATCTTATTTTCCATCATCATCTAATTAAATCGTTTCCTCCTATTTTTCATTATCATCTAAATAAATTTCTATTGCTATTTTTCGTCTTTATCTTCTTTTGTAATTCTTTAAAAGTAGAAGAAATGAACAAATTTAAAAATATATATAAATGATTCTTCACCATAAGAAACACCTAAGAAGTGTTTATTTCAATATTTAATATGCATTTCTCTTGAGCTTCAACAGTAAACTTTGAACATCGATTAGCGCAGTTAGCAGATTTCTAACAAAATTACAAATCACTAATGTGCACCTTAATAAAAATATAATTTACTACAATTAAAAATTCCTAAAAACCTAAACTAAAGAAATTTTATAGAGAGAACACATGAGAAGGTAAGCAAAAAAAAAAAGATAAAAAGATAACAACACACCTTCTTAAGACCTTAATCATAAATTAAAAAAAAAGTAGATGAAAAAAAAAAAGATAATCCATGCATAGGCTTTTTGAGCTTTGGTCCGACTCCCCTTCTATCAACATCCAAGAACATTCTTCATGGAGTCAAAAATTTTATACTACAACAATAATATAAGAACATCACTATTTCAAATATGAAATAAACACAATAATCTTTAGTAGGAATTTATGAAACAAAACACATGTGTATGTATACACATAAAATTGAAGGAATACCATATGAAGTTAAAGTTGGGGTTATGACTATGAAAAAAAAATGATTCAATGATATTATTAAAAGTAGAAGTACAATAGCTATAAGTTATGAAGGTGAAAATTTTAAAATAAATAAAAGAAGGAAAAATTAAAATAATGAAGACAAAAAAAAAACCTCATGAGCTATTAAATATTTGTTGGGTGTTTAAGTTTTATTAGGAAAGCAACCAAATCGGTTTCTTCTTTTTGTACTACTCCATTGTGTTTGATAAAATTGAAGGAGGGAAAAAAATATAAAAAACAAAGACAAATATTTTGAAAGATTGGAGTAGTAAATATTAAGACTTTTATTTTTTTAATAAAGAATAATAATGAGTGGAAGTAAATTTTGAGACATTTAAGTATAACAATAAATAAAAGATTAGTAATTGATATATTTATTTTTTCATACAATAAATAAGTAAATAGAAAAATATAAAAAATTGAAAAAAAGAAGAAGATAAATAGGATTATTTACCAAAAAAGGTGCCACATCATTTTTCTAACATCTAGCTTTATATATATATATATATATATTCCTCTACTAGTTAAATAAATGAATTATGAAATAATAAAAAGAAGATATATATATATATATTACTATATAAGAAGAGGGAATAACCAACCACCACAAGTCAACATGTGTTCCAATAAGAAGAGGGAATAATCAATATATTTATAAAAAGAAATGACATATAAAATGAAATGGAGAGAGTAGTAGTTTTTGAAAATGGAAAAGGACAAAACACATATAAAATTAAAAGACATAAAAAAAAGTTGGTTTAACTCTCAAACATAAAAAGTAACATATGTTATTAAAAACTTTAATAAAAAGTACTATAATTTACAATAAATAATAACTTAAAATATCTACAAGACAACAAAAAAAACACCAATTTTTGTACTGCTTGTGTCACATAAATTAGGATTGTGATGATTTTAAAATTTTAATTTTGGTTATACATTATAAAATAGCCGAAAAATTGAATGATATAATATTTTTAAAAATAACCGAATGAATCGTCATATCGATAACCCTAATGTTTCTTCTACTCTGTTTAGTTTTACTTAAATTTAGAAAGATATGCTTCATTTCTACCCTCAATCTTATCGCTACATTTATTTGCTATTTAAAATTGAAATTAAAAAGACAAATCACAAATAAGTTTCTATATTAGCTCACTTATGAGCAAAATATATTATAGCAATCTTTACTAATTTTATAACAATACATAAACTATACTCCCTCCGTCACATATTAGATGGGCACTTCCAACTTTACACGGTGATTAAGAAATCATTAATACATTGGAAGACTTCACCATTTTGCCATTTGTTTATATCAATGCACATTGAAATGAGTTACAAAAAATACACATACAATATAGGAATGGTCATATTAATTGTAGGGGTAAAATGGAAAAGAATTAATTAATTCTATCCTAATTTAATAAGTGCTCAAATAATA
>JAJOOE010002735.1:0-14794 GCA_036250405.1 Solanum raphanifolium | reverse complement strand
CTTGCCTACATGGACCTACCAAATAAAACTAAGGCAAAGTCCAATTTTTATTTTGGAAAATTTCATAACTCCAATTTATGCTTAAACTTTAAAAATTCATACGTTAGGCTCTAGTTTCACCTATCTATTTTTAGGGTCGCTACATTTCCCTTAAGAAAGACATCACTCTATCCATCATTAGGCAAATACAAGTCGTCAGGATAACACTGGGCTAATCAGACTTCACCCATACATAATTCAAACAAGACCAAGTCAATTTAAAATAAAATTTTCAAAATATAACCTTCACAATCAAGTTTAACAATTGCAGGCACAATATCATCTATCCTAGTTCATGGGCACAATTCAATTAATATCATTTAACATCACCCAAGAAAATTAAATAGTGCAACACAAGCAACAACACAAAGCCCAACTCAAAGACTTTAAACAAAAATAATAGTGAAAGGTTTGAAATACCAACCTCAATGAAGCACAATATCAAAACGAAGGGAGAAATGGTTTGGGATTGACAGTCAAGCACAAAAATGCACTCCAACCAAGCAAATCAACGCAAATGAGGACACAATAGCAAGTAAACAAGGGTATTGGGAGTTTAGAAAGTGAAAGAGATAATAAAGATGAAAGGTTTTATTTTAAAACTTGAAAATGCTCTTGGACCTTTTATTTCAGGCGCACTCGGTGGATTGCGACTAACATCGCTGAACGTGTTTGGTGAATCAACGAAGGAGCTTAAGCTCACTGAAGATGCCTGAACAAATACCAACCATTGTCTGATTCCTTGTTCCAACCTTGATTCTCACCTGGTCTTGGATAGTTCAGATGAGAACCCCTTATTGGTTTCCCATGTAATTCACTTTTTCATTATATAATGCCTCAAACTTGGCATCCTCTGGGTATTGCCCACTGCTTGTTCCAATTGCATTCACCATCTTAAATCCACCTCTCATGAAATTTTTGGATAGAAAGTCAAGTTGGGTCATCATTTTAGCCATATTCTCATCGCGCACATGATCCTTTTCCTTTTGTCTTTTCTTTTACCCAAATATAGAGAAGATACTTGATCCTTTCAAATATGCCATTCTCGGTTAATCTTTGTCATATCATCAAACAACATTGTTTCTACATCAAATGGTTGTCGCATCAGATTACCTTGGATAAGTTGATCAGCCAACCCTTTGTTGATCGAATCAAGTCTATAATAGAAGTATTGCAGTAGTAACTTATCTTTTACACCATGTGTTAGATATTGTAGCAACAACTTTTGAAACCACAGCGAGATCACATAAAGAATGCTTTGGTTAACTCCTCACACGAAGTGCTAGAATCATTTGGTAATTCGGCCAACTATCTAGTAGTTTTCCATGTTAAGGAGAATGGAATTAATCTCGACCGAATAGATTCTTGTGAGATGTTCTTCAAGACAAACAACCCACAAATATGCACAAAGTTTCAGAGATGTTCATGGGTCTTCATGAGCAAGTCCCCAAAAAAGTCCTCTCATTTGAAGCGATTGTACTGTTGTTACGGTTACATAAAACACAACCCTCCCAGTAGTAGGAGGTAACTGGATTCACCCCATTCTTTCAACAACATTGACATGCATGGCAGTCATGTCTCCCATGTAGTCATTCTGCTCATAGTGACTAGCATCGTCTCTCCAATTTTTGCTCATGGTTCTACATGCAAATGGGAAAAATAACAACACCAAATAAAACAAAATCTACTACTACTAAACATGTTCACAAAATAATTTCACAAACTAAATTATTAGCCATCACTATGCGGCAATGACACTAATTTTTGATAACACTCAAATTTCTCTCAAAATAATTAGAAGAGTAAGCGGTCGTTAGCAATAAAAATATCCAACAAGAGAGTCGAGATTCAATCCTACAAGGAGTGATATAGTGCAACGAATTCCATTAGGAGATTAAGAGTGCAAATCGATTCATTGTAGTAATTAGAAAAAGAGGGTGGATGATTCCACAAATTTATGAAAAGGGTTTTGGTAAAAATTATCAAAATTAAACAAAAATTGGGAATTCAAATAAGTGAGAGACAATCTAGGGGTGTGGGGATTGGTATTGATGTAAAATAGGGGTACATGTGCTTGCTGAATTGTGCTAAACAATCATGGATAGACTGGGTATTCTTCAATGACACTAATCTTCTTTCGATCTCAAAACATCATATCATAGATTTTTCTTTCGGTCTCATCTATATGAATTACCAATCAACCCAATACCTTACTAGAGTATCTCTTTTGAGCATATTTGACAACTAGAATTGAACCAAAATTTCTCTTTCGAGTAAACTATATAAATCAAACCTAAATTGCATGCATCAAGCTATTTACCCACTTCAATTAATCTCTTTCGAGCATCAATCGAAGATCTAGACTAGGATTAAGTTTGCAACCTTAACCCATAAATTAACTCCATGCTAAATAACTCAAATCCATGGGTGAATAACATTAAAATAGAACAATACACAAAACCCACTGAATTTAATCAACACCCAACCCCATAATCACACCCCTAAATTAGGGTTTTAGCCAAGCATTTTAAAAGAAAAATAAAGTATACCAATTATGTTTTCAGAAATTGGAGAGTTGAAATTAAGAAATAATCTTCAACACCCACTTTAATTTGAACCCTCAAATGTCAATTACATGGTTGTTCAAACCCCCCCAAAACTAAGATATTTCTCAAATGGTAAAAAGAGTAGAATTCCCCCATCTCAAAATTTAATTTCTAAAACTTCATATAAAAAATGATACATTTTTTCTTTCCTTTGACTATTTATAGTTTCCCTAAATTTGCCCAAAATTCCATTTTGACCCATTTGGTGACATTAGTTGGGCTCGCTTTTTTGATTTAGCGGATCACTGATTGCCTTTTAGCTTACCCTTATTTTTCTTTATGCTTCAAGTGTTTGAACCACAGTTGGTGAACTCAATTGAGTCAGTATTTCACATTCGGCGGATCGCTAACTTTCATTTTTACCAAAGAGTCTGTCACCTTCAATGATGGACTTCTAGTTTGCCCATTTAGCTTTGGCAAATTGTCGTTTCATCTTTAGTCCGCTGACCTTCCTTGAATATTTTCAATTCTGCACACTGTCAACTTGGGTGAGGTCAGGCCAATTGGGAGATCCTCCCTTTTGGTTAGGCGACTACCAGTTGGAAGTTTTAACTCCTTTCAATAGTTTTTGGTCTCTTTTCAAGTATTCATCTTTGCCTCATCCTTTGTCTTCATTGTTGAAAAATATCATAAAATTAGGACATGAATAGGTATTGAGGACACTAATTGTTGAACTAAAAAGGCCTCAAATGAGTGGAAATTTACAACTCATCAAATACCATAGAAGCAACCAAACAAACTGAACTAAGAAAACATGTGACAACCTAAGTTCCATGTCACCTAGAAGCCATTTCTAAGGATACTAAAAGATACCAACAATAAGGATCAACCTAAATTATGGCCTTCCGGCTAAAAGCTGCACTAAGAAACCCAAATATGGCCATAAATTGACTAAGGATCAAGTAATCCTAAACTAATCCTGAAATTCCAACCTAACATTCAATATTACTCAATACATAAACAATCTAACTGAGCCAAGTCTAAAGAAAGGAAAACCATAACCTATCTCAAGGCCGAAATCGTACCCAAACCTCTACTCCGATACTTTTTCCTTCCGAAGGGCCTCTGAATGATGCCCACTCTATCAATAGTGTGATGGAAATGCAAAAAAGCACAACAATACCCATATTAATATGCAAATTTGAAATTTGAAATACGACTGCAAAAACACAATCTTGGGACCCGCACATGGAGTCACAAAATCGACTATGTCACGAGGTTCCAAATAGCTCAAGGAGCTTGTGCCGTGAAAATGGGCACAATCTAAGCATTAGACGAGCCAAATCAATCCCATCTATTAAGTAGCTCAAAGGAATAAAAATAGAGAATTAAGAGGAATTGACTGGTATTACTAAGGTTAACGGAAGATTCAACGACCCCAGAATGTGCCCATGCGATGCTCTGAAGCAATCCACAAAAAATCACTCAATTCCACCAAGAAAACTCTCAAAATCGCCAAAATACCACTGCTTTCTTAAAGAAATGCATGCTAAAAAATGGGTTTAAAACTTATAAACGCCAGGGATTTAAACCTTTGCGAATGAGGAAACCAGAAGAAATGCCATCCGCAAACGTGACTAAGGCTCGCAATCGTAGAGTAGAGAATAGTGTTCCACGAGCAGCACTGCATCAACAATTTACGAAGGATGAAAAATCCTCTGACAGGGGCTCATAATTAGTTTGGAACCCCCTGTACGCAAATAAACTATGCTACCCAATTAGAAATTAGATTCCAGACTCAGCGAAATTGACAAAACAACCAATAAAGGACATCTTATCACAATATGGATCCAAGTCAACACTTACACAAAAATACCAAATAAAATGATAAAAGCCACAAACTTCTTCCGAACACCTCAAGATCCAAACCAAAGTTCGTTCTGCATCAAACTTGGCATTCCAAATCTAACTTCACCGATGGAACTTCTGTCCAAGCGCATTTACCAAGAATGTTAACCAAAACCAAATTTGGCAAAAACTTCAATACTAAAATGCCTAATAGGACACTCAAAATGATAGCCTCTCAACCCGAACCAATCATCCCACTAGAGCAAAATGAACCTTCTGAAGCTGATAGAACTGACAGAATCCTCATCCGATATCAGTTTTACGAATGTTGACTAAAGTAAACTTTTTCATTCTAAAAGCCACCGAAAGGGTAAAACCAACTCAAAACTCTCTTGACCACTCAAGAAGCATGCTATCTAACCCAAAACCACATAGAAGCTACAAGGAAGCTATGAGAAAGGGGAAAATAGAAAAAGTACTTAAAAACATAGAATGACCTCGAGGGTCATTACAATTTCCACTAGTAAAAGGATATTTGTCTAGGAAAGTTAATGAAAAGGAAGTACCTAAAGGCTAAAAAAGGTGGTGATACTGGGTCTGCATGTCAACTTCGGCCTCCCAAACAGTCTTCTAAATCGGATGATGGCTTTGTTGGATTTTCACCTATAGGATCTCACAAGACCGCAACTCCCTAATATGTAAATCTTGAATAGCCAGCGGCTCCTCCTCAATTTCCAAAGACTAGTCAAGCTGCACCAAATCCCACTGAAGCACGTGAGACTCATCTAGGATATACAATCTAAACATAGACATATGGAAAATTGGGTGAACATCTGAAACAGATAGAGGTAAGGCTAACTTATAAGCCATCTCTCCTACCCGTTTCAAAATCTCAAAAGGACTAGTGAACCTGGGGATAAGCTTACCCCAACCATTCTAATGAATGTCATCACGTCTTTCATAGGCAACACTCATAGAAACACTTGATCACAAACTATGAACTCTAAAGGTCGTAACCACTGATCCACATAGCTCTTTTACCTACTTTGGGAAGTATAGAGTCTCTCCAGCATCGCACGAACACTATCCATAGAATCACACAACAAATCGGTGCACCATGGCCTATCCTCAAATGCATCAAACCATCCTACTAGAGATCGACACCTCCTACCATATAATGCATCATATGGAGCCATGTGGATACTCAAATGGTAGCTATTATTATATGAAAATTCCACCAGTGCCAAGGACTAGTTCTACTAATCATTGAGATCAATAACACAGGCCCATAACATATTGTCCTAGACCTGATTAATACTATTAAACATGATATCAGTCTGAGGGTGAAAAGTTGTACTGAGATTAACTCGGGTACCCAAATCTCTCTAAATAGATCTGTAACACCCCGAAAATTCCATGACTTAAGTTAGAGCCTCACCTTATGAATAATGACTCAAAAATAGTTAAAATGATGTTTCTAAACCTAAATTAATGCAATTGACTTGATTTGGCAGAGTAAGAGTCTAAACGTCAAGAAATGACCTCGACTTCCAGAAACTAGAGAAGAATGTGTTCTAGTGTGTCCTTAGGTTTTGGGCAGGTTTGGGAGTGTCGTATGATGGTATAATCTAGTGAAAAGGTTTAAAATAGGTAAATATATGTTTCTAGAGTCAAAACATTTGAATACGACACCTCAGGGCCACCCTAAGGTCCTCGAGGAGGACCACAACCTTAGCCAAGCAAGCTGCCAAGGCAGCTTGCAGATTGCATTTGGAGGGAATAGCTGCGCGTCGCGCACTTGCTCCCCCAAGGAGCTAAAATCTAGTTCGCGACGCGGTCGTGTCGCGGACTCTAATGTCTCGAAATTTAATTCCAAATATCTTCATGAATCAGCTCCGCATTACGGACTTGTTCCGCGATGGAAATGCAGAAATTTAGAAATCTATTTTTACTTCATTAAAGAGTCCATTTAAGTGAGGGGTATTTAGGGTACTTTAGGGGACGTGTATATAAAGATATTTAAGTCAATTTACCTCACTTTTATCACTCAAACACAAAACCCCAAAGATGTAAGCCTAAAGTTCCTCCTTCTGTCTACTCTCTCTCTTTTCTCAAGAACTCCATTGAAGAAGATTGGAACTTCAAGAAGAAGACCAAATCTCCAAGGTTTCAAATCGGATTTTCGTGGTTAATTTGTCAATAAGGTATGGTTGCTTATCACTCTTGGGATTTCTGTCCCTAAGAGGCCCCTTCAAGATGAATTTCAAAATCTCCAATTTCTAGGTTTTAATCCAAAAACGTGGGTCTTCTTTCTAAAGTGAAATTGATATGATAAACTGACTTTGATTGATGTTATATGAACAATTATGGATGAATTTATGTTGTATTGGTGGTTTCTTGAAGAATTCCCCATGAAACCCATGTTTCTCCTTCTTTTCCTAATTCTAACCCTAGTTTGTGTTGGATATTGATTGAAGGCTATGAATTGAATGTGATGTTATGTAATTCATGTTTGTATGATGATTCTACCCTAGGTTATGTATAATTTCTATGAAATTAGGGTTGAGTCTTTGAATGAAGCCTTGAGGACTATGAAGGGAATATGTCAATTGCTTATATTGATTTTGATTATGTTATTACTTTATGAATTACCTTGTATTATGTATTGGTTATGAATTGTTTGGTAATTGAAGTATGGATGTCCCACGAAGGGCAAGAAGGTATGAAGGTTGGTTCTTTTTTGAACTCAAGTATGAAAGGTGAATTACTAGATTGTAATGATGTTATACCTAATGTGTTGTTGTGTTTGATGACCTAGTTTCCTCATCCTTAACCCTCTACACTTGAAGTAGCTATGAAGTATGTATGTATGTTATGGTATGATTGCTATGTGATTGAAATGTAGTTCTCATGATTGTAGTGTAATGTAAAGTGAAAGGTTTACTCACTTGCTAAGTGTCTCTAAAGTGAAAGGATTGTTACTCACTTATGAACACCTATGAGCTATTATGGTAAGATGTCTACATAAGGGTCTATTAAAGGCTAACGTGAACTTATGTGATGACTAAAGATGATTACAAAAGGGAATTAAATGCTTAGCACCGAAAGGGCATGTAAATGAGATGGGGGTCTCACGTTTAGTAAGTCTGGCTCCCTACATGGGTTTTCTCACGTTTAGAAAGTCTGGATTAGCCACGGTATGTGTTGTCTCATGAGATGGAAACCCCCACGTTTATTAAGTTAGGGTTTCTAGAAGCAATCTCCTTGACCCTTAACTATGTGCCTACATAGGACTCTAGCTTAGTGGATCCACCTAGATAGCTATGTACGAATGGTTATACCTTAGGCAAGTGTTAACCCTCTCTTTTTGGTGTGTGAGTAGAACACCGGATTTCATGTAGCTCTCATGGTCTATGTCGGTTATTGCAATATTTCCCTAATGTAAAAGTAAATAAATGTATGAAAGGTGTGAACTCTTACTAGGGCTTTCTTAAGGGTTTCTACATAGTGTAAGGGAGGGTATGGGACTTCTCTTGCACATTGCACTTGTGGGATCCTAAAAGATGGTTGTAGTAGTGTTCTCTTATGATTATGACTTATGTATGTTGAAGCTATGTTATGTATGATCATTATGAATATGGTAAGTTATGATGAAATATGATCTTATGAATGTATACAGGAAGTAGGTTGCTTAATGTGATACTTGGCTTTGAATAGGGTTATGGGGTTCTATTCTTTGCATTGCACTAGTATTGCGTGGGCTGTCTACATGTTGGGACGATATTATGTTCGTTTGGACTATGATACTTAATTTGTGTGCATATTGGATTTACTTGGCAAAAAGCATGTTTTGACTAAAATGTCGTTTTGTGCATGTTTCAATGGTTTTTATGCATAGTACCCATACTTAGTACGTGTGTTGTACTAACACATATTTTCTCCTTTTTCCCAAACATTTAGGTTCGGGCCGTTGAGGATTCAAGCTTACTTCTCAAGACACTTGGAGTTGCTTCCCCAAGTTGGTGAGTTTTCATGTCCGTGGAGAAGACCCTATTGTCTAGCTTCTATGTTTAGTTCTTTGCTTATGTTGAAAGACATTGTTGTACTTCCTATTTTCAAGACTTCTTATTGATGTAAGGGCTAAGTCCCATTTTCGATACTTCTATGTCTAGATGGTGCATTGTGACAAAGTTAGATTCTATTTTTCATATATGAAGTGAAGTTGAACTTCCAAAGTAAAAGCTTTAAATTTTCCGTGATTTTATTCTATGATACATGCTATGACGAATGCTAAGGTCTTGTATAAGACCTCTTTGAGGTCGAATACGCCGGTAACGACTAGGGTGTGCTCTCGGGTCGTTACAAACTTGGTTTCAGAGCATAAGGTTGAGAATAATGTTGGATTCGTGTCACAAGATACCACGTCGAGTAGAGTCTTGTTCATGGGTGTGAAGCGCGCCACACTGATGAATAAGAGGCTGCGAGATGCTTAGGAACTTTCACTATTTTGTTATTCCATAGTCGTTCCTAATAGTCTTAACTCTATTTAATCCTTTTCTTCTAATCCTTCTCTTGTGCTTATAGACGATGAATACAAGAAGGAACAATGCAATGAGGGCCGGTGAGGAGAATGTGAATGAGGCGGTTCCCCCTCAAGCTCCTCAAAACCCTCAAGTTCCTATTGAAGAAGGGGCTATGTCTAATGTTGAGATAAGGTTGGCTATTCATAGTTTGACTCAAGTGTTGGCCACTCAAGTTGCTAGGGATGCTAGGGTGCAAGTGAACCCCAATGCTAGCACTACCGCTTCTAGGATAAGGGATTTCACAAGGATGAATCCCCCTACTTTCTTTGGCTCCAAAGTGGAAGAAGATCCACAAGGGTTCATTGATGAAGTGTTTAAGGTTCTAGAGGCTATGGGTGTGTCTTCTCAAGAAAAGGTGGAGTTAGCCGCCTATCAACTCAAAGATGTGGCACAAGTGTGGTATGAACAATGGAAGGATGGGAGACCTATTAGAGAGGGTCCGATAAGTTGGGCTACATTCAAGATAGATTTTCTTGATAGGTTTTTCCCCTTGGAACTAAGGGAGAGGAAAATGCAAGAATTCATCAACCTCCGTCAATGGGGTATGAGTGTGAAGGAGTATAGCCTCAAGTTCACTCAATTGTCCAAGCATGCTCCTACTTTGGTGTCGGACTCTAGAGCTACAATGAACAAATTTGTTATGGGTGTATCCGATCTTGTGGTGAATGAATGTAGGTCAGCTATGCTAATCCCAAGCATGGACATTTCTCACTTTATGGTTCATGCCGAGCAAATTGAGGAGCAAAAGCTTAAGCAAGTTGGTAGAGAATTGAAGAGGTCAAGGGCCGATGATGGAAATTCTTCTAAAGTTAGGTTTGAAATCCAAGATAAGCCAAAGTTCAAAAAGAGGTTTTCCAACCAAGGTCCTCCTAACACTCCAAGGGTCAACAAAGGTAATTTGTCTACCCCCAAGCCTCAAGAAGCAAGAGCTGGTGGTCCTTATGTTGAGAAGCCTATTTGTACAAAGTGTGGTCGAAAACATGAAGGCAAGTGCCTAGTTGGCACGGGTAATTTCTATGGTTGTGGTAAGAGCGGCCACATGAGGAGGGACTTCCCTATGCTAAAGGCTCAAGGAAGGGAAAATTCTCAAGCATAAGCAAGTGGGCCAAATGCCGATGCTCCTAAGAAGAATCGCTTCTATGCTCTCCAATCCCGAGGTGATCAAGAGAGCTCTCCGGATGTTGTGACCGGTATGTTGCAAGTATTTTCAATAAATGTTTATGCATTGTTGGATCCCGGTGCCAATTTGTCTTTTGTAACCCCTTTAGTGGCTATAAAGTTTGATATGCTTCTCGATGTCTTAGATAAACCCTTTTCGGTTTCTACCCCGGTGGGTGATTCCATAGTTGCTAAAAGAGTTTATAGGGGTTGTTCCATATCATTGCCCAATAGAGTCACTTTGGTTGATTTGGTGGAACTTGATATGTTAGACTTTGATGTTATATTGGGAATGGATCTCTTCGTATGTGTATTGATTACCGACCGTTAAATAAGGTGACCATTAAGAACAAGTATCCACTCCCTAGGATTGATGACTTATTTGATCAACTTCAAGGAGCGAGTTACTTTTCAAAAATTGATTTGAGGTCGGGTTATCACCAACTTAAGGTGAGAGGTGTTGATGTTCCGAAAACAGCCTTCTGAACAAGATATTGTCATTTTGAGTTCTTAGTGATGTCCTTTGGTCTTACAAATGCCCCGGCGACTTTCATAGACCTTATGAATCGTGTGTTTAGAAATTTTCTATACTCATTTTTTATTGTCTTTATTGATGACATCTTGATATACTCTAAAAGTGAGGATGATCACATGAATCATTTGAGGATAGTGTTGCAAGCCCTCAAAGATCACCAACTCTAGGCTAAGTTTAGCAAGTGCGAGTTTTGGCTAAGATCGGTTGCTTTCCTTGGCCACATTGTTTCTAGTGAGGGTATAGAAGTTGATCCAAAGAAAACCGATGCGGTCAAAAGTTGGCCTAGACATTTGAATCTTTTCGACATTCGAAGCTTTTTGGGTTTGGCCGGTTACTACCGGAGGTTTGTTGAGGGATTTTCATCTATTGCATCTCCATTAACGTCCTTAACTCAAAAGAAGTCCAAGTTCAAATGGTCGGAATCTTGTGAAAAGAGCTTCCAATTGTTGAAAGATAAGCTCACCTCTGCTTCGGTTTTGACCTTATCGGAGGGCACCGAAGGGTTTGTAGTATATTGTGACGCTTCCCGAGTGGGTTTGATTTGTGTCCTCATGCAGCATGGTAAGGTGATAGCTTATGCCTCGAGACAACTCAAGGTTCATGAGAAGAATTATCCAACTCATGACCTTGAGCTAGCGGCCGTAGTGTTTGCTTTACAGATTTGGAGAACTATCTCTATGGGGTACATGTGGATGTGTTTACCGACCACAAGAGTCTTCAATATGTTTTTAGCCAAAGAGAATTGAATCTCTGACAAAGGAGGTGGTTGGAACTCTTAAAAGATTATGATATGAGTGTCTTTTACCACCCCGAAAAAGCAAATGTGGTTGCGGATGCTTTGAGTCGTATATCTATGGGTAGTGTGTCACATGTGGAAGAAGAGAAAAGGGAGTTAGCCCGTGATATACATAGGCTAGCCCGGTTAGGTGTCCGACTTGAAGATTCCTCAAAATGAGGTGTCATGGTCTGTCATAATTCCGAGTCATCGGTTGTTGTTGATGTAAAGTCTAAGCAACATCTTGACCCTATTTTGATGGAACTAAAAGAGTCGATTCTCAACAAAGCAATAGAAACTTTCTCTCAAGGAGAAGATGGGGTGCTTAGGCACCAAGGAAGATTATGTGTGCCGGATATGGATGGCCTAAGAGAGACAATCTTAGAGGAGGCCCATGGGTCCCGATACTCCATCCATCCGGGATCCACCAAAATGTATCGCAACTTACGTGAGATTTATTGGTTGAACGGAATGAAAAGAGCTATATCAGATTTTGTGGCTAGGTGCTCAAATTGCCAACAAGTCAAAGCCAAGCACCAAGGATTGGGAGGTCTAACTCAAGATATTGATACCCCCAATTGGAAGTGGGAAGAGATTAATATGGACTTCGTGGTAGGTTTGCCTCGAACCCGTAGGAAACATGATTTTATTTGGGTTATTGTGGATAGATTAACTAAATTAGCCCATTTCCTTCCCGTCAAGGTTTCTTATTTGGCGGAATATTATGCTAAGTTGTACATTAAGGAGATTGTGAAATTGCATGGGATCCCATTGTCGATTATTTCGGATAGAGGTGCCCAAGTTACTTCCCATTTTTGGAGGTCTTTCCAAAGTGGGCTTGGTACTCAAGTGAAACTTAGTACCGCATTTCACCCTCAAACGGATGGTCAAGTAGAACGCACCATCCAAACCCTAGAGGACATGTTGAGAGCGTGTGTCATTGACTTCAAAGGTAATTGGGATGACTACCTACCTTTAATATAATTTTCCTACAACAATAGCTACCACTCGAGTATTGCTATGGCACCCTTTGAAGCACTTTATGGTAGAAGGTGTCGATATCCGATTGGGTGGTTTGAAGTAGGTGAATTTGCTCTTCTTGGTCCCGAGGTAGTCTATGAGGCTACGGAAAAAGTTTGACTTATAAGGGATAGGTTGAAAATGGCTCATAGTCGGCAAAAGTCTTATGCCGATAATAGAAAGAGAGATCTTGAATTTGAAGTAGGTGATTGGGTCTACTTGAAAATCTCACCCATGAAAGGGGTGATGAGGTTTGGTAAGAAGGGGAAACTTAACCCCCGGTATGTTGGGCCTTATGAGATCTTGAAGCGTGTCGGAAAGGTCGCTTATGAGTTGAAATTGCCCATCGAATTGGCCTCGGTTCACCTGGTGTTCCATATTTCTATGTTAAAGAAGTGTATAGGTGACCCGATGTCCATTCTCCCTCTAAAAAAGGTGGTGATACCGGGTCTGCATGTCAACTTCGACCTCCCAAACAGCCTTCTAAACCGGATGATGGCTTTGTTGGATTTACACCTATAGGATCTCACTAGACCACAACTTCCTAATATGTTAGTCTTGAATAGCCAGCAGCTCCTACTCAATTTCCAAAGACTAATCAAGCTGCACCAAATCCCACTGAAGCACGTGAGACTCATCTAGGATATACAATCTCGACATAGACATATGAAAAATAAGGTGAACATCTGAAAGAGATAGAGGTAAGGCTAACTCATAAGCCATCTCTTCTACCCATCTCAAAAATCTCAAAAGGACTAGTGAACTTGGGGATAAGCTTAGCCCAACCCTTCTAATGAATGTCATCACGTCTTTCATAGGCAACACCCATAGAAACATTCGATCGCAAACTATGAACTCTAAAGGTCGTAACCACTGATCCACATAGCTCTTTTACCTACTTTGGGAAGTATAGAGTCTCTTCGGCATCGCACGAACACTATCCATAGAATCACACAACAAATCGGTGCACCATGGCCTATCCTCAAATGCATCAAACCATCCTACTAGAGATCGACACCTCCTACCATATAATGCATCATATGGAGCCATGTGGATACTCAAATGGTAGCTATTATTATATGAAAATTCCACCAGTGCCAAGGACTAGTCCTACTAACCACTGAGATCAATAACACAGGCCCATAACATATTGTCCTAGACTTGAATAATACTATTAAACATGCTATCAGTCTGAGGGTGAAAAGTTGTACTGAGCTTAACTCGGGTACCCAAATCTCACTAAATAGATCTGTAACACCCCGGAAATTCCATGACTTAAGTTAGAGCCTCACCTTATGAATAATGACTCAAAAATAGTTAAAATGATGTTTCTAAACCTAAATTAATGCAATTGACTTGGTTTGGGAGAGTAAGAGTCTAAACGTCAAGAAACGACCTCGACGTCCGGAAACTAGAGAAGAATGTGTTCTAGTGTGTCCTTAGGTTTTGGGCAGGTTTGGGAGTGTCGTATGATGGTATAATCTGGTGAAAAGGTTTAAAATAGGTAAATATATGTTTATAGGGTCAAAAAATTGTAATACGACGCCTCGGGGCCACCCTAAGGTCCCCGAGGAGGACCTCAACCTTAGCCAATTAAGTTGCCAAGGCAGCTTACAGATTGCACTTGGAGGGAATAGCTGCACGTCGCGCACTTGCTCTCCCAAGGAGAAAAAATCCAGTTCACAACGCAGTCGTGTCGCGGACTCTACTGTATCGAAATTTAATTCCAAATATCTTCAGGGAACAGCTCCGCGTCGCGGACTTGTTCCGCGACGAAAATGCAAAAATTCAAAAATCTATTTTTACTTCATTAAAGAGTCCATTTAAGTTAGGGGTATTTAGGGTACTTTAGGGGACGTGCATATAATGATTTTTAAGTCAATTTACCTCACTTTTATCACTCAAACACAAAACCCCAAAGATGTAAACCTAAAGTTCCTCCTTCTCTCTACTCTCTACTCTCTCTCTCTCTTCTTAAGAACTCCATTGAAGAAGATTGGAACTTCAAGAAGAAGACCAAATCTCCAGGGTTTCAACTCAGATTTTTGTGGTTAATTCGTCAATAAGGTATGGTTGCTTATCACTCTTGGGATTCCTTTCCCTAAGAGGCCCCATCAAGATGAATTTCAAAATCTCCAATTTCTAGGTTTCAATCCAAAAACGTGGGTCTTCTTTCTAAAGTGAAATTGATATTATAAACTGACTTTGATTGATGTTATATGAACAATTATGGATGAATTTATGTTGTATTGGTGGTTTCTTGAAGAATTCCCCATGAGACCCATGTTTC